>JABAJU010000272.1:0-15078 GCA_018220975.1 Tephrocybe sp. 9980TJB | reverse complement strand
TTCTCGTGTGCTTTAGTGGCCTTCACCTTCTGACGAGACCCCTCGCTCTGGGGAACGCCGGCCTCGCGGTATCTGGCTGTGGCTGATTTAGATTTTGCACCCTCGTACATATGGTCGCCAACTTTGGTCTTCAGCTCGTTAGGGAGCTTCTGGAAATTTCCTTGCCGGCTTGGTTCGGTGCGAGTCTCCAACGAGCTTTCGGCTGCGTGGTGTCGACTTTTGATTGTTACAATTAATTATAATTAGAGACCAGACGTATTGTGGTAGAAGAAAAGCAAACTCACGCGATGGCAGTGCTGGCGGAGAGGGTGGAGAAATGCATTATAGATGTATTAATTAGTGTGCTGTGACGGTGATAGTAAAAATCCAGTTCATTCTCATGACCACAGATTGAAAGAATGCAAGACTCACTCCACAAAGTAAAATGTGACAATAAAGCGTTGAATATTTTCGTGGGGATAAGAAAAGTTGAAGTAGACCTGCTTCCTGAAATTTAAAGGTTAGGACGAGAAAAGAACTCAGGGCGGAAAAATGCTCACTTGTGATTATATCTCGAGAATTTACAGACAATTGCAGAGATTGAGGATGAGGATGCGCACTAGACCAGCTAGGTGTTAATATGATATTCTTCCCATCCTCACCCCTTTTATACCTTGACCTTCCGAAGCTGCAAATCGCGTCGTCAAGCTTCACGCTTCATGCATCAAGGATCTCTTGGGCTCGAAGGATGGTTGTGATGTGGTCCCCGTGGCCATTACCAAGGCATGTTGTTGATCTTCACGACTGTTGGCATAAACTCTTAGCTCTGAGAGATCGACTCGGATAATCATTTGTTGGTATGCAATATCTATAACTTAAGCGGCTGCCTTGTTCAAGATCATGATTCACGACGCCTATTCAGCAACAATCAGTAAAAAATGGCAACCATTTGGCACTGAAAGCGATCAACAACCTTCAGTGATGAACGTTGGACCGATCAACTTGCTTACGACCGACGAGTCTAGTACGCGCCAGTTGACAACAGGAGTCGAAATAAACCAGAAGTTGTTGAGAAATTATGTAACAAATCAATAGTTGGTATGATAAGATTGAGATTAGGAACCTTGATCACTATCAACGTTGTCGCAATTTCAGTGAATTCGTTTTTGCCTATCAACTGTGTTCTTAAAGGTTCGAAAATATTATAGCAGAAGAAAAGCAGGCCTTTTATACCCCCGCCTCGAGAGCCTGCAAGGTAGCTTCCGAGAATCTAAGTCATCGCTTGGGGTCAAGGTATGATGCGGTCGTGCGCACCATAACCAAGGCATATTGTTGATCTTCATAACTGTTGGCATAATTTCTCAGCGCCAGGGTATACGTAGCGCTAGAATTGATGATATCCGGGTCGTTTGTTGTGTTGATCGTGACCACAGACACGCCGCGGGCGCCTGTTTTCCATCAGTAAATAAAAGATGGCAACTGCCGAGACAACCAGCGATTCTGACCACTTACATTAGCAGCAGAGAAATAAAGACGCTACGTATTTCCTCATCCACTCTTCGTGAAATTCGTGCTTCGACTCTCAATGCACCCGTCGAGGCGCTAAAAGCAGCTTCAGCTTGTGATAATCACTGAATTAAATCAATTCACAGGCCGACTAGCTCAGTTGGTTAGAGCGTCGTGCTAATAACGCGAAGGTCTTGGGTTCGATCCCCACGTTGGCCATGAATTGATTTCCTTGGTTGTTTTTGCCATTCGTAAACGGCAAAGGCTGTTGCCCTCTTTCTTACTTCCGCTTCCCTCAGCCTGCGGAGAGCATGGTGATCTTTGACCCCCTCCCCAACTCCGGATCCGAGGTGGGCAGTTGGGCAGATCGACGTCGACTCTCGAGCGGGGCTAGCATGTACGTTCCTGTGCCTTACCCTACTTATGTACAGTACAAATACATACATTGTACAACTATGTACGATTCATGGCTCCGCCCCCCGCCGGTCACAAGACGTTCTGAGGCGGAGGCGAGTCCCCCTCAACTTAAACCTGCCTCGGCCCTTGATCCAGGGATCAGGGCCCTGGAGCTAGGGAGCTAGGGCCCTAACAGCTTAACCTGCCTTTTCAACCCACTTCACTGACATAGGTAAGTTATAACTGACATCGACATCGACACAGGCATGTGACTGGCAGGAGACTTTAAACCCGCCCCATCGTCCCGTGCCAGCCGGATCTGTGCCCATCGTAGGCTTGTGGGCCCGTGAGCTTTTCGGCTAGAGGGCTAGGACCGTAGAAGTAGCCGGGGAGAGTCTGAGGTGGACATGTGTGGTGACGACTCAAGTGTGGCGGGGCTATCTGCAGAATTATCAGGACCAGGAACAGGATCAGCTGGATAAATTAAGATCGCTCAGACGTATGTGCTGTATATGCTATGTTCGCGATGCGGGGACACTAGGGGGATCAATTATGTGCACATATGCAGGTGTATACATACTTTATACGACAGTGTGCGACTATACGTGTTACCTATATGGTATGTTCGCGATGGAGGCCCCGAGGAAACCTGAGGACATAAAGGGGAGATTGGTTATATGCGATGTGCGAAGTGCGATCAACGTTGAATGGCCAGGGATTTTCGTATCGCACGTGTATATGAAGATCTGGAGGTGAGGATTTGTGAGAAGACAAGAGAAGAGAAGAAAGATGGGGAAAGGGGAGAAGTCGAGAAGGATGAAAGGATGGATGGCTATGGATGGGAGGAAGGAACATAATCGCGACATCGTACCAAGTTTCAACTGGTACAACTTCGATTTCGATTGCCTTCATTCATCGCTTACTGTATATCCACCTATAGAGGCTTCAAGTTATTAGTAGATAGTCGTGTGATGGTACACATTGAACTTGTCTGATGTCACCATCTGATATTGGCGTCGACGTCGGCTAGTCGGCTAATACGCCTCCTTGCTTCGTTGTCGTTGCTTGCCGGCGCGCCTACATGCCTACTTGGCACCTACAGGGCGCAGGTGCCAGAGGAGGAGCATAAGGAACCTGCAGCTGTCACCATTGACTGTCAGCTTCTGAATCGTGCGACGTGATCAGGATTTAGAAGAGAAGCAGACTGAGGCTTAGGCTTTTGAAATCGGAGTCGGTGTTGGTGTCATGATCATCTGCATACATACCGTACCATCGTACCTGGATGAATGAATGAATGAATGCGCAATGCGCATGCATGAGCATAAGAGTAACTATAATGCACAGCATTGGCTCCAGCGGATCGGACCTGAACGATTTTCTTTTTTTTTTTTTCCTTCTAGGTATGATGATGATGATGATGATGATGTACAGATGATATGCAATCTGTCCCTTGGATGTCGGACCCTATCACCTAAAAATTGCTCCAAGCCTGCGAAGAGAATGGTCTTATATGGACATGTCACCGACGATGTCGATGATGTGTGGATCGGGGGGAGGCTGGAGGATCCGAGTTTACTCAGAGCATCGGACTCGGTATACATAGTAAGTTATGTTAGGGGTGAAACAAAACCGTGACAAAACAAAATAAAATTGATGTTGACGTTGTGGAGGCGAACCGGACCTGACTTGACCGACCTGAGTTGACCTGAGATAGATACAATCAGCTTTCTTTCTTCTTCCACCATGGATACGACCAACGAGTCTCCCCCGCTCAGGACTACAATCTTAGGCTCTTTGTTACGCGGCAGACCAAGAAACCATTCTACGTCCGCCGATGCACCCACAGCCCCAACAGCCATAGGAGCAGGACAACGGGAGCTCTCATCGTCACCCTCGCATCCGCCGTCACCGGGTGGATTAATGAGCGGGCATCGTAGAAATAGAGCTGGTGCAGGGGGTGGGAATCCCACAGTGACAGGGAACAATGCAAATACTAACAGCGCTAGTTCAGGAGTGACAGGAGGCAGTGCAAATACAACTACAACCACAACCACAACATCCACTACCACTACTGCTCCTACCACCACCACTACTACGGCGACGAATACGAATCCGCTATCGAATATGCTTCGTCGTCGTCGTTCAGCCGGTGCACTCAACGCATCCGCTCCAGCACCTACTGCCCCATCAGCACCTGTCCCAGTCCCAACACAAGCACAAGCACCCACACCAACCGTCTCGACCCCCATCCCTGATCCTCACCAGCCCTCTCCCCCAACCTCTCACCGCATCCGTCTCGTGCCACACATCGACTCCCGGCGCACCCTCCGCTTCGACGCCATCTCGCGCGACCTAACCTCCTACTCCCCACCCCTCCGCATCGGGCGCTTCACCGACCGCTCTGGACTCGGCCTCGCCGCAGTCAACTCTCAAAGCTCTAATCGCCTCGCCTTCAAATCCAAAGTCGTTTCCCGCGCCCACGCAGAAATCTGGGTCGAAGCGGGGGGCAAGTTCTTCATCCGGGATACGAAGAGTAGTAGTGGGACGTTTTTGAACCATGTTAGGCTTAGCCCGGCGAATACGGAGAGTAGGCCTTTTGCGATGAAGGATGGGGATGTGTTGCAGCTTGGCGTGGATTATCAGGGTGGGGCGGAGGATATCTATAAGAGTGTCAAGATTAAGATTGAGTTGGGGAGGGAGTGGCAGGCAGGGGCTAATGCGTTCAAGTGAGTTTATTATGTTTACTGACTATGGCATAAGCTGATTTTGGGATCTAGTACGAATACACTCAAGATCCTTAAAACCCTCCAACTCCCCACTGTACCCAAATCTGGCGTCGGGGTTGGTCCATCCATATCCACCTCCGGCTCCCCATCCGCATCGACATCCAAACCCCACCCTCCGCAAGCAAGCACCAGCGCTCAATCGTCGCAAATCCCCGACTGCTGCATCTGCCTCTTCTCCGTAACCATCCGCCAAGCGCTCTTCATCGCGCCCTGCTCGCACACGTTCCACTACAAGTGCATTCGGCCCCTCCTCGAGGCCCACCACCCTGCATTTTCGTGTCCGCTGTGTAGGACTTTTGCGGATCTGGAGGAGGATGTGGAGGTCGAGGTCGATGTGGAAGAGGGGGAGGCGGAGGAGGCGGAGGTTGATTGGGAGGCGGAGGCGGGTTTAGGGGATGGGGATGGAAGCGGTGTAGAGGGAGGGGCGGAGGGGAGTGGTGTGGAGGGAGGAGCAAGTGGGAGTGGGAGTGGAGCAGAGGCTGTCGGAAGCGGGAACGCACCCGCCACCGATCCACTAATAGTAACAGAAGGAGGCAGTGGTTTAACTACAAACCTCGTGGACGAATCGACCCCTGCTCCCCCTGCGCCCCCTGGGCCTACAGAAGACGACCCGGACTCACACATGCGTGGCGTCGAACCCGAGCCCGAGGCTGTGGCTTGGGCCGAAGTTGGAAACAGCACCGGGGCTGTGGGGAGAGCGCATTCCGCTAGCCCGCAACTGGTCGACGAACTTGGTATGGTCGGAGGTGCAGGTGCAGGTGCGGGTGTGATGGGGATGGATGTAGATGGCACTGTGGGGCCTGGAGGACCCAAGGGTAAGGGGGTCGGTGTTGTGGGGTTGGCATAGCCGCCCCGAGGTGTGGGCGAGGTGGCGTGGTGTGGCGTGGCGTGGTTAGAGGATTTCTTTGATCTTTTATCTTCATTTTCTTTTGTGTTATTATATTTCTTTTTTTTTTTTGTTGTTGCGAATCTCCTCCCTCTTTTTCATTGTTTTATATATACCCTCATCCGCATCCGCATCCTCGCCCTCCAGCCCTCAAGTATCCAAGTACGATCTTCTACAGCTCAGCACTCAGCGCTCAGGTTTGACCTTGACGCTCCTTGACGCCGACATCAACGCTGATATGGTCTGACCGCTGCCCATCGAACATTCCTCATACATGCATGTATGCGCTCATTGTACGCATACTTCATCCCCCTCATTCCCAACTCATCCATTCCCATTCCACGTCATCTCACGCAAACGCAACGCTACGGTTCCTACATGTCGCATATTTTCACATATAACTCTGAGTTTTTCGTCTCTTGGCTCTTGGCTCTTATCATCTATCTCTCTCCTCCTACGCGCACATATATATGCATATATGGATATGGATATGGATCTTGATCGACCCTAGGTACTATAGCTGGATTCAAGTTTTCAATTCCAATTTCAATTCTGTTTTCATTTTCATTTTCGTTGGCGACATGTTCCATATGTATCGCCTTTTCTGAGTCCTCAAGATATGCTTTACGCTTTATGCCTTTGCCTCTGGACTCCAATGACGAACCTCGAGACGCTTGTATGCGCAGTGTCTTGTACTTGGTCCCGAGTTTCGCCTACGGTCTAGCGAGGCCGGCGCCGGGGATCTGGAAGTGGTGTAGTGGAGTACGGCTGATCTACGTACGATGTCGATTGACTGGATGCGTCCGTGTGTAGGTTATTGATAATGATTCGCAGCGCGAAAAATATGGTCACATGGCCAACGTGGGGATCGAACCCAAGACCTTCGCGTTATTAGCACGACGCTCTAACCAACTGAGCTAGTCGGCCGGTGCGGTGTCGGCATTGAGGAATTTTACGAATTGATTGGTGTCTCCCAAGGGAGTGAATGGGATGGGAGGAAAACCAATCATTCTCTGTTCTTCGTACTAAACAACCTGCGCCGTTTTATATATGACATGTAGCCGTCAGATTCTCAAGAAAGCCTGAAGAGCATAAAGAGGGCCTACTCACTCAGCTCCAAGAAAATACCGCATCATGATCATCTGACTCTCACGTCGCTAATCACGGGTTTTCAATCCCTTATCGCGAGTTAACACTAAGCATATACGACACAGAAAGCCTGTCAGGAACAGCCAGAGAGTATAAAGTGGAACCAAGTTACAATACTGATCGTAACCAACGCAAATCTTATCGTATCTTATCAATGAACCTCAATTTGGAAGACTTAAGACTGGAAAACTCAAGACTACTAGTAGTCGTGGAACTCCCATTGTCACAGCGGATATTTCCAAGGAGATGCCGTCTCCTTATTCGCCTGCTGCTGCTAAGGTAAGTCGTTGGACTCGTTGGTCGCTCTCAGCAGTCGCCATAACACGTAGAGTAGGCGCCGTGGTGATCATGATCAACATACCGCTTATGATCAAAAGTGCCTGCCAACAAACGGCTCGGATATCATCAAGTCCAACCGCTAAGTACCAAGCGCTAGCTCTCTGCCAACAGTTCGTCCCAACAGTCGTGAAGATCAGCAATGTGCCTCGGTTATGGTACGACAGAGTACGACCGCGTCATTATTCATACTTCGAGCCAAGCGATCCTTGAAGCTTAACGACGCGACCTCGCAGGCTCTGAAGGTAAGGGTATAAAAGGTGAAGATGGGAAGGATACGAATTCGTCAACACCTAGCTGGTCTAGCGCGTCTAACTCATCTGCAATCTCTGCAATCTCTGCAATCGTCTGTAAATCGTCTACCTATTTCAAGTGAGTTGTGCCCCGTCTTTCAAGCACCTGATCTTATTCTAACTTTGTTTCAGGAAGCAGGTCTTCTATCGCTATTAACGAGACTCAACAACCCTCTATCATCAAATCCACTTTCTTAAGTGATTCATCTCCTCTTCGACTGTATTACAGGATACACCCGATGCTGACTTGTCCCGCTTTCAGCTTTCTTAGACTATAATCAATTGAAAATATCACATTTATAATGCATTTCTCTACCCTCGTCACACTTTCCATTATTGCCTGCGCCAGCAGCACCATCGCGTGAGTCTGCTTCTCTTCTACGGTAATACTATCAGCCACTTACACTAATTCTAATGATACAAAGTCAACACCACGCTGACAGCTCATTCGAGACTCGCACGGAACCAAGCCTCACCCAACACGCCCAGCAGCTCCCTAACGAGCTCAAGGTCAAGATCGGTGACCACATGTACGAAGGCGCAAAATCCAAGTCGGCGACGGCTAGATATCGCGAGGCTGGGGTTCCCCAGAGTGAGGCGTCGCGTAAGAAGGTCAAGGCCGTCAAAGCACACGAGAAGCTTCAGAAGGGTGTCAATGAAGAAGTGAGGAATGGGAATCTGCCGAATGCAGGAGAGGGACTACGCAGGATTGTCACGAATAACAGGCGCCTTCGTCGAAGGTGTGTTGACATTTTCTCACTTTGATTAGGACGCTGACCTCGTCTTGCCAAACCTTAGCTCGCTCGAAACTCGCACCGAACCAAGCCTGCAAGAAAACTTCCAGAAGCTCCCCAATGAGCTTAAAACCAAGGTCGGCGACCACATGTACGAAGGCGCAAAATCCAAATCAGCCACGGCTAGATACCGCGAGACCGGCGTTCCTCAGAGCGAGACGTCTCGTCAGAAGGTCAAGGCCGTGAAAGCACACGAGAAACTTCAAAAAGGAGTTAACGAGGAAGTGAGGAATGGGAATCTGCCGAATGCAGGAGAGGGGCTACGCAGGATTGTCACGTCTAACAGGCGCCTTCGTCGAAGGTATGTTGTCGTTTTCTTCATCTTGATCAGGACGCTGACCTCGTCTGTGCTAAACCTTAGCTCACTCGAAACTCGCACCGAACCAAGTCTCCAAGAAAACTTCCAGAAGCTCCCCAATGAGCTGAAAACCAAAGTCGGCGACCACATGTACGAAGGCGCAAAATCCAAATCAGCCACGGCTAGATACCGCGAGGCTGGCGTTCCTCAGAGTGAGGTGTCGCGTCAGAAGGTCAAGGCCGTCAAAGCACACGAGAAGCTTCAGAAGGGTGTCAATGAGGAAGTGAGGAATGGGAATCTGCCAAATGCGAGAGAGGGCTTGCGCGGGATTGTCACGAATAACAGGCGCCTCCGTCGGGCGCATGGGGGTGAGGATCTGGAGCTTGTTCTGCGGGACATCGTGGATAGATATTATGCAAACTTATGAGGGGTTTTAATGTGTACGATACACTCGCTGTAATACCACTTTGACTTGTATTATTTCCACAAACATACCCGATTTCATGTTGTTATTGTAGCAAGTATTTTGTCGTCGGAACCTTCAAAAGATTCAGATCATTTATAGGTGTGAGCAATTGCTTATCTCCCTCACGCTCACGCCTTAGTTCTTGTTCGCTCGTATTGAAGCCACTTCTCGAATAGCATGCTTCATTGGTTTCTCGACCTTCGGTAACAGAATTGTATAACGTTATGGCACACCACACCGCATTGATATCGACATCAGGATCATGATATACTGCATTCACTGAGGCATGCCTTGCACACAGTTTCATGTTCATTGATGGGGAACCCATGGTGCGACTTTGCTCGGATTCGAGACCGTCGATCCGGAATTTTCTTTCAATTGGATGTGAATGAAGTGCGTTTCCACTGGACTTGGACATAGACCTGTATCTGTTCGCGAGCGAGCCTCCCAGTGAAGTATCACGGCCTATTCTAGTCATGATGGTATTAATCTTTTCATTACATAGTTTCCCTGGGAGACTTGAAGTCGAACCTCCTCCACCTTCTCCCTGTTCGGCATCAGACGGATATGAAGCAAAGCATACACCGTCGTGGTACGACCCACACAGCTTGTGAATTGAGATCATCAGATTATGAACTGAGGCAAACCCTGAAATTATGTCGGCCTGGTTACGACTTACCATCTATCTATGTATGCGGTACAGCCCCGACCGAGTTTTAAAAGTCTTCGTTATAGCCTGACTGATTTCCCAAGTCTTCGAGTCCCCGGCACTCAGTTCTTTATCCACGATGTTCCCCAGACAGCTATCGTCACATAGCTACAACCTCATGCACTGTCCTCATGACCTTCCTCTTCCAACTCCTCCTCTTCTCGCTTGTATTCCCCCTATTCACGAACCAACAGGTCTCTGCTGCCAGCGTTGCAATGCGCTCGATGCCCTTATAGATCTACTGCCCCAACTCGGAGACTTGGCATGGAGAGGAGATGATTTTTGGCCGTTGTGAGGGGATTTCTAGTGAACGTCCGAGTCCCCTACTCGTCTCTCACATTGTGCTCTACGGGACAGGATAGCGCCACTGGGTGTAAGCACATCTGAATCATTTCTTCTCTACCACAGCCACTGTTCCTCATGAATCGTCTACACGGATGGATGTTTGCAAGCGTTGTCGTTCAATACTTGTTCCACGGGGTCTTGGTACTGTTGTGTTGATATGCTGCAGACGGTGTGTATTTTGTTATTAGGGAATTCTTGACTTTTCATTGATTTGAGTATTCCGTGTCTAGATGCGTGGTGATGGGCATGATTGTAAAGTTTACACCAAGTAAGAATAAGGAAGTATTTTGACTTCAGTGGCGAGCGAGATGCAGCTGGGCATCATGTAATGGTATGAGCGATGTATATAGGGCAACACCCCGTTCAAAATAGGAGATTGTTACCCGTGACGTCATATACAAATCTGTCTCCGGCCCGGCGGTTATCACACTTCTGCCGCACCAGATGCCGCACACCACGCGGAGTCAACTTTTTTCTTGCCGCCTCTTGCCGTACCCTACCTACTTACAAAAATTATCCGAATCGCATTTTTCTTCTGAAGCTCGGCAGCGCTGTAATTGTGTCTCGAATGCTCTGTTGCGCTCTGGTGCGCTCAAGGCCATAGCCGAGCATGAGAGGTGACTGTTAGAAAATTTCTTGCGGTACTTACTTTAACGAGGCCAACATCTCGTCCAAATGGATTGCGAGAGGAACGGATGCACGGAACTCATCAGGAGCTTCATCACGATTAAAGAGTTATAAATGGGCTTGCTAATACAGCTCATGGTTATGTTAAGTTATGCTTTGACCTTAGCCTTGATACCACTATGACTCCCATAAGCTCGCCGTCCGACACGATGATAGATCCAGGTATGCTGACAAGTGATTGATACCCTGGAGGCGTGAATATTCACGGAAATTTTTCATCAGAACACAAGATACAGGCGTACGATTTTGGATTCATCCCGATTCCGCGGAGGCTACGTTATGATCCTGAGAAACCGTTTCATTTTGGGCTTCTCCTGAATATCGCGTTTGGCTTTGCTAGTACTTTTAGTGAGCCTTTTTTGTATGTTTTCAGGTCATTGAATCACTCAATGCTTTTGACAGCCGTCGCCAATTTATATTGGTGTCAACCCCTTCTAAGTAAGTTGGTTAATTGATCATGGAGATCGCTCCAACTACTGTTATTGACCTCTGCTCAAGTCGAGCTTTCGAAATCGTTTGATGTTTCTTACAGCGATGTTTCACGGTGAGCACTGCATCCACATGCCTTTGTGCTCGATTCTCATGGGGAGGATAGAATACCGACGCTATTGCAGGCTGGGTGAGCAACGTCAACGGTATAGAAGAAAGCTCGCCGCATTTCTGACTAAACTCTTCAGATACGCGACTGGCTTGCTTTTCATAGCACCTCTTGGAGATCTCGTTCGACGCAGGCCACTGCTTCTATGCATAGTGGCCATCTCTGCATCCTTATCGATCGGCCTATCAATAACAAAAAGCCTAGCCATTTTTGAGGCTCTTTCATTCCTCGTCGGAATAGTCACAGTGACGCCCATGGTTCTCCTTCCTCTCGCCGCAGACGTTGCAACTCCAGGATCCCAATCAACCGCGATATCTGTGGTCCTTTCCGGACTCCTTCTTGGCATTCTTATCGCACGAGTCCTTGCTGGCATCGTTGGGCAATACGCGCCTTGGAGATCTGTGTACTTTCTATCTATCGGTGTGCAATATCTGGTCGTCATCGGGACGTACTTCATCATTCCAGACTTCCCAGCCAAAAATAGGGGAATGACGTATTGGGGTATACTGCGGTCGATGGCGAAGTTTACTGTATCGGAGCCGCTGTTAATCCAGAGCTGTCTTATCAATATTGGGTCCAGCGCCTGCTTCACGAATTTCTGGGTTACTCTGACTTTTTTACTTGGCGGGCCACCTTATAATTATTCTACGTAAGTCTAATCCATTCTATTCCTCTGAAAGACGCTTGCTAAATCAAATTGTCAGATTGGTTATTGGATTGTTTGGGTTCGTCGGAATGCTAGGTGTTGCTGTCGGCCCACTCTTTTCCCGCGCAACGTCGGGCCTTGTACCATGGTACACTTCTTTAATGAGCATCGTGGCAATGGTCTTTATACAGTCCATACAAGTCGGCGCGGGTGGTATCAATATCGGTGCAGTTGTTATTACAGCATTCGGCGTCGACATTTTCCGCCAATCGTTGCAAGTGTCGATATCCACGGCGGTCTTCAAGCAAGTCTATTTTTATCTTCATATCCAGTCACTCAACCTGATGGTTTTTAATAGAATTTCAGGCGACGCCCGTGCACGGTTGAACGCGATACTAGTAATCTCTGTATGTCATATCCATTCTTCACAAGTTCATTTACTGAAATCCCGCCAGTTGTTTATAGGACAAGTGATTGGAACAGCTGTTGGTACGAATGTCTTTGTCCAATATGGATGGCGAGCTTCAGCTGCCCTTGGTCTCGGCCTGTACGGGTGGCAACTCGTAATTCTTCTCATACGAGGTCCGCACTGCGACAGACTTACATGGTTTGGTGGTTACAAGAATGGGCTTGGATATCGGATTGAAATTCTAAAACCATCAAACCCGGATGCAGAAAGAGCTATGAGCAAACGCAGCGAGGACTTGGAGAAGGAGGCCGATCCAGTTGTTGTCTTTGATAAAACAATAGAATAAGTGGCTGGCTGTATTATTCGCTTCACATCATTGTGCAAAAGGAAATGATTTTCTCTCTTCCTTCAAACTTAAGCAAATGTGCGATTTGAAGCTATTTACAAATAGAGATTCATTTGTCTTTTCGAAATATACCTCACTATGACATTGCGCAGGAAAGGTTTACCTCGACTACAATAAGAGCGATTGAGCCACCTTTTGTATTCCAAGAATATTTCCACGACGCCGCACATCTACATAAAAGACAATAAGATACAAGGTGAGGCCATCCAAACAAGTTCAAAGTTATACGCGTAGAGTGTGGATTTCAGACTCCATGAGCTGTGTCCCACCCGACTGTGCTTCTGCAAATCTTCTGCGAGCAGCTTCCTTTGTCTGAACGGTGTTTTCGTAACGTTCGATGGCCTTTCTGAAGTACCTGCATACAGTTCGCAAGTATTTGCTACTCCTAGGCTGCTCAGAGTAAAAACATGTGCGCTGCTTGTGACGAGCCCTTTAGACAATTTCTTCGATCATTGTCGCTGCTAAATCCCAGGCCAACTTGATCTTGGTTCGTGATGCATTCTACTCCTTGCGAGGTATACTCTTGGCGCTCTTATGCCTTTTCTGCCTCTAGCTATAGAGGTGGTTAAAGACGTTGAAGAGTTCTTCGCCTTCAAGGGCGTTAGCAGTGCAATCTTTCGTACGCATTTGGGCTAATCTTTCGCAGAGAACAAGGTTTGCGCACTTGTCTGACAAGAACTTCGTGACACTTTTCAGAATGATTAGGTCGTTGTGGGGATTAGTATCGGTCTCTTCTGTGATATATCTGTGGCGAAACCATGGTAGGAAGTCGTTTTGAGAGGGGAGGAGAAAGGCGAAATGCGATACAGGTCTCCAGAAACTAAGAGAATTCTCCTTATATAGGATAGAGCCGATGTCGTCTTGTGCATTTTAAGAGGCAGTGATGGTGATGGACTGTGGGTTCTAAAAACAGAAGTGGTGAAGAGGCGAAGAGGCGGTGCCTCTATCTTCTAGACTCAGGAGTCAGCGCCTTCTAGACAACCAAATACGCCTCGTGTATCGCTCGTCGGCTCTTTATGGCTCGCGTATTTCATAGCTTGGTATTTAGGTAGTAGTTCAATCTGCGAGTCCCAAGCCACGGTGCGCGATGGAAAGGAAGATGACACCCTTAGGTCAAAAGCTGGTCCTAAGCAATGAGTGTGGAGGGCGCATAAAAGCCACAGAAAGGAATTCCCAAAAGATGTAGGTACAAACTAGAACAAGACTGCCTCGAGGGATATTCGAAACACAGGTTGCGTGTGCTACATCAAAGTCCTTTCCACATTTGTTACCAAGATGTCTAACAATTCATGTCGAAATTGATAGTTAAAGGCCACCGCTGGCTGCATGTGATGCAGAGAGTATGTCGAAAGACAAGGCGCATGGATTTGGATGGGATTTAAAACATGGATACAAATTTTGAGTGGCGTCGATGAAGTCGCGCGATGACGAGGCAACTATAGCAGGAGATCCGAAGGCCGTCAATACCCGGGAGCTAAATGAAGCTGCTCTATACAAGTGGAGTGTAGGCGCTGAGAAGCAAATTATACCCTGACAATGCGGCTACGGGACAACGATGGCGCGATCTTAAGCAATGTTTCCGAACAGAGGCGAGAATTCATGTATAACAGAGTGTTCTTTGAAACCAGCAGCTCTTGACAGCATACACACACACCATTGGTGTGCAGCCTCAACCAACCAACAGTGAGTGAAGATTGGCAACGTGAAACGTGTGAATCTCGGGATCAATCCCACCCTAAAATAAACATTCCTTTATCGTCAACATTCATGAGCACCTCCTTTCTTTATCCTCTCTCAACGATTTGCCAAAATTATTCAATTAAATTATTGAATCTAAGTAAACATTAAAAAGATTCTATACGTTAATTCTATCTAATTAGCCAGAGATGCCCTCTCGTCGAAAACCACTAGAGGGACGTCCATGGAGCATGAGGCACAAAATAGCCATCGTATACATAGTGGCTTTTCTGATTCGAGGTTTCTTCTCTGAAGTATCGAATTTCTAATGATGTCTCTCTTCAAAAACCACTAAAGGGACGTCCATGGAACATGAGGCACAGAATAACCATGGAAAAATAATTGAAACGGCGGCATTTCTGGCTCGAAGTTTCGTCTCTGAAGTATTGAATTTCTGGAAGTTATATTCCAGCCGCAACGCTCGGCGTTTGAGGCGACGGTTAAGGCCAAAGATTTTGCAGTCTCCTAGATGATATTCGTTTCCTGGTCGGATCCTCGACTACGAAGCTCTCTTCGTTTGATAGCGGGGCGGATCAGTGGCAGGTTTGAAACGGAAGACCCCCCACCCCCCCCCCCCCCCCCCCCCCTCCCGCTTCGTCAGGAAGGAGTGGGAGTGTGCTCCAGTCGATTTTTGTTTTGGTGTTTCACTTCT
>JABAJU010000271.1:0-15212 GCA_018220975.1 Tephrocybe sp. 9980TJB | reverse complement strand
CCCCCCCCCCCCCCCCCCCCCCCCCCCCCCCGCCCCCCCCCCCCCCCCCCCCCCCCCCCCCCCCCCCCCCCCCCCCCGCCCCCTCCCCCCCCCCCCCCCCCCCCCCCCCCAATCATTCACACCCTAGATTCACCCTAGGTCCCATTTTCATGTCCTGATAACCCCGAGCTATACAAAACAGGTTTGGTCTTTGATTTTTCACCAAGACCCTGTTGTCTGTTTCGTTTCTTTACTTACTAACTCGATCTCTCCAACGCTGAACTTCGTTCGTCGTTGTCCTCCTTGCTAACCCCAAGCTAATCAGATGATATATCAGATGATGAAGACTTGGATATTGAGGCTGATGAGATAGATTTAGCACTCGTCGATGCAATGGATGCTGTTGGACTGGCAGATTCCTTCAGATCCACCGAGGAAATAAATAGTTTGCTCAATTTTGACCCAGATTATTAATACACATGTTATTGAGTTCATGTTTTTGCTACTATTCTAATTTCAGCAGCTGTTAAAATTGAGTTGAGGCAATTGTAGACTTGAAAGAATTGTTGAAAGCGATTGCAAGAAAGCTGTTGTGGTGTAGTTGGTACAACATGGCTAAGTTACATAATTGACCAATCATCTCCATTACAGGCATTCAGGGTTTGATTTCCTATGACTGCATGATGAGATCCCAGGCATTACTTTGAGAATTCTGAATAGGCACAATTGCTTGATTTTTTAACTAAGTTCAGCATGGTGGTAGCTCCCAATGTCCAGATGGTAGCTACCAGAGAGTGGGAGCTACCTTGGGAGCAAGGCCCCTTAGGGGCTATTTTTCAGTGGAGAGATTATCCCCAGTAGGGCCCCACCCCAGGCAGACTGAAGTGTTATGGATCTGTACCAATTTGCTTTTCACTCTCCATGATGACGCAGTACACCTAGCACCTTTCCCAATTATTGCCATGATGAAAACCGTTCTCACAATGCTGAGGTAAAGATTTAGGTGAGCAAACATTTCTCCATGGTTATTTCTGGTTGCCACCACTGGAAATAATTCCCTATGATGTCAAGATGAAAATTCCATGCCTAAAACATTTATCCACCCTCAACTTTCAAGTATAAAAGCTGACCACTCTGTGCATTCTCAAAAAACATCATTAGTCCGAGTTATTGATCATTATCTTAGTCAATACAAACTATAATTAGTCTGAGTTTTTAATCATTATTGACAATCAATACAAAACATCATTAGTCCAAGTTATTGATCATTATTCATAGTCAATACAAAACATCATTAGTCCAAGTTATTGATCATTATTCATAGGCAATACAAACTATAATTAGTCCGAGTTTTTAATCATTATTGACAATCAATACAAACTATCATTAGTCCGAGTTTTTCATCATTATTGACAATCAATACAACTCATCAATAGTCCAGGTTATTGATCATTATTGATAGTCAATACAAACTATCATTAGTCAAGTTTTTAATCATTATTGATAATCAATACAACTCATCATTATTCTCAGTTTTCAATCATTATTGACAACTACTAAAATCATTAGTCTGAGTTAGTCAGAGGTGGGAGCTCCCATGGTTAGAGGGGCCTTTAGGCCAAACTTTTCAGTGGGAGGGTTAGCCCTAAGAGGCCCCCTCTGAGGGACAGCCTGAAGTGTTCATGCATGCAGAAAACACATCAACATTGGACATTACTTCGTTCGAGTTTGCCTGGCCACTGACAAAATCAAGATTTCCCACCGCGCATCAAGGGACAACATTGCGGGCATTTTCACTAAGGGACTAGCACGCTCTGCTCACTAACTCAAACTTCGACGACTTGGAATGACATTGGGTTGAGGGGGAATGTTGAAGGGAGACATGCGACCCAACTAACCGCAAGTGGATGGAGGCGCACAATTGCCATCTTGTTTTGGGGGCTTGTACCCGCTTTCTTATCCACTTAATGTACTTGCTTATTCGTTCTATATCCACATTTAATAGCGCTTAAATAGCTATAGTATCTATTGAAAAGTAGTAGTGCTTTTATCTTGCTCAACAGCTTATAAAGACATGATCAAGTATGATCCAATTACTGACTGGCAATCACTCGCCTTGAGCTTCTCGCTTTCCATATGTATGTAATTCAGTATATTTTGCTGTTTGCGTTGCATTTATCGACTACCAATATATCTATATGGCGACGGATCTGCAAGGACGAATGTGGTAAACCATTCACCTCTGCCTTCAGGATCATACTCAAAATCTGTGAACCATGCATCTTCCCTCATCATGTCCCCACTCAATATCCCAGTTTTGATGATAGTTGGATGATCCTCCTCCCTGATAACAACGCAAGCTTCGCTATCCCTGCCTTTGGGCCAAACGAGCGAGATTGAGAAATCGGTCTTATATTGGATTAGATCTGGCAATATGCAGAGGACCCTTTTCTCAAGGTGATTCTCGTGATAGGTGGAACCAAGGACCTTGCGATGGAGTTCACATCTGGGATTGGAGGCACGATCCACATGGAACTTGAAGGCATATGGGGGATGGATGTATGTTTCTGTGCGCCATAAAAGAACTGGGTGTGAATCATCACATTCATGGCCTGTTTGCTCTGAGTGCACGGGGAGAGAATGTAATTCAGGCCAAGCTTCATCCATTTTGCGTGGGCATGCATCGCGGATTCTATAATGGAGATATTTTCCGCAAGGTGAAAGCCGTGGACGATAAGGCCAATCTGGTTTAATCGATATGAGCAGGTATTCATATTACGATACAATGGAAAAAACTTACTCGTATGGTCAAACTGGCCGTGTGTTATTAAGGTGTCATCTTCTGTCAACTCAATGAACCAAAACCAATCTTTAATATCGTTACGATATTTCTCCTCATCGCTCTCCTCATCCTCCTCGTTACGATATTTCTCCTCATCGCTCTCCTCATTCTCCTCGTTCCCATTGTCCTCCTCGTCTCCCTCATGCTTTTGCCCCTGCCCCTGCTCCTCCTTGTCCTCGTCTTGCTCCTGCTGAGTTGTCCTCACATCAGCCACTGAAATCGTTATAAAAATCCGAGCAGGGTTTGTTTCGTTCATGGTGAAAGACGCGTCACAGAGAGTAGCATTCAGCACACTGGTTAGTTGTATAGTTTGTGATCTTTGAGAATTGACAATATCAATGACGGTTAAACAGCAGTGATTATTGGTGAGATGCAGAATGATTGCCTGGTTATTGCTTAACCCCCAATTTATGATATGCTCGAGCTTGACATATTGCTCAAAGGTGGCTGCTTTGATTTGAGTAATTGAGCCATGGTTGAAACGGCAGAAATGGCCGTCATCTGTCGAACGTCAGTTAGCGATCTAGATGAGCTGAAGGACTGATGACTCATTAGCATCAAGTATCGTACCTACTACAACATCGTTTGCACTTGCGCTTCCATGCAGAAACTTTGACTGGAATGACCAGTTTTTGAAGGAGAAACGAGCAACTTTTTCGCTGTTGAGTTGGTCATCAGCAAAACTCCTGAGTGAAGGAAAATGCAAATATACTCCGCTGTTTGGGCCTTGGATACTGTCCAGAATCCAATAGACTGACTTTCCGCGTTGATTGAAGCATACCGCAAGCGCGCTGGACCTTGAAGTTCTTTTTCATCATCTTCTGACCACGTTGAAGTCGCTGGTCGCCGGGTAATTATACCATCCTCCGACACAATCAAGACCTCCGAATCAGTACCTCCAAACGATGGTGCTATGCAGAACTGACAGCCTTTTTGAGCCTTGTGAAGATATTTCATCGAAACATGGCCCATGCGTCGCCCGTCCGTCAAGTTGTCCCTAGTGAGTTCCCATACTCCAATCTTTCCCCTCAACATTTTCAGATGTCGCCAATCCTTGTCCTCATTCGATCCATGGTTATAACAAAAATCTAATTCTGCAAGGAGGCTTTCTTCATCGTTTGTAAATTGCCAGTATCTGTTTCCGGGATAACCGAAGACTATTGGATACGGGCCCATGTCCAGCTCAACAACATTGTGATCATCCACAGTAAGGCAGAGATATTGACAGATACCAGACTTAGAGCATATACCGACACCCCTGAGAGCTTCGGCAGGATAATCTGATATCCACCTAAACAAAGCAATCCTCTTGCCAGAATAGCTGAAGGCAAGAGGAAAGAGGCGCTCGGTATCTGGAAAGGGGACTTTGGAAAGACAACGGCCACTAAGAGTGTCAAAAAACTCGATGTCAAAGCAATTGTCGTCGATGGCATTGATTCGAGCAGCCCGTTTGCCATCACCGCTAAAGGAAAGTATGTCGCTTTCTGCCATGGGTCGGTATAAAGTGGGCAGTATATCAAGCCATTGTTTCTTTTTAATGTGCAGGGCGCCGTGAGGGGTGAGCAATATACTATCACCAATGAATGAAAGATTGTTCCTGGAATTTAAAAAGGTTTCAGCTGGCCTATTAAGCAGAACGTAATCCATCTGGAGGACCAGTTTCGGCTGTGCTTGAGAGTCGACACTTGTGGAATTGTCGAAGCCGGGTAGTTCCCAACAAACCAAGTAAATAGTGATTGGTGCTGTTTTCACCTCTAAGCCTGAGGAACTAGAATAGTACATGGCAGCTATAAGTTGCCCCCTGCCATTGATAGCAGCTGCACGATAAACCGCGAATGATGGGTTGCGAAGATGTATCAGAATGAGTCCTGGCTTCATAGCCACTCGGCCTGTCGTCGCAAAATGACTCCTTAGACACATACGGCCGTTTATCATCGAGTAAAGAATATCCGTTTTAGTATCGTAGTGCATCAACGTGTAGGTCGAAGGATGGAAGGACTGGATTTGAGGGTTTTCATCCAAGTTATCAACACCTTCACAAAGAGTTTGACACGCCAGAAACTGAAGATGATTATTAGGATGGGTGGGTAAACATTTCCAGATCAACCTGTGATGACCAGAGTCAAATGCTTGGCTATAGGCATTGAGTGTATCCATAGTCATGCGGGCCCAGGCTGTCAGCACAGTCACCCCATGAGACGCATCGATGCTCGCCATTTGCTCGAGGGTATTGATAGTGTTCTGGACGCTCATCACATGGATGGCATGCTCTACCCAAGAAACTGCAACTTGCGGCCGCTCCAAAATGAAGGATTCCAGAGTGCTATGCAACGGGGGGATAATGGAAGAAGGGTCTTTCACGTCTTCCAGAAGCCCATGAAGGATAAATAGAGGCCAATGAGTCACGGCAAATTCGAAGAACGGAAATTTCTGGTCAAAGTCTCGCGCGTCTGCTGGTGATTGATGTGCAAATGAGGGGGAAGGTACGATGAATTTATGAGAAGAAAGCCGTTTTCCAAGCAGGTAACGAAGACACGAAGCCCCAAGGCTGCATTTAGCACTTTGAATGGCTTCAATATGGCTTTTGATAGTATCCGAGATGTTACGTTGGTTCAACGACTCGGAGTCAGAGCCATCAAAGAACTGAGTCGCCGATAGATGAACGAGCCCGAATGTGCCTTCACTTTCAGTATATGCAACGAGGTTTCCGCATGCGTTAACAATGTCTTCTGGTGTCCAAAGTAGGTCTGACGACCTGTCATACGGCACCTCCTCTGTAAAAATATCCTGTTCAAGTTCAGGCTGGAGCAATGACAATCTGAGTCCTTCCTTCAGTTCCAGCAATTGTAACGGTCTTGGGCTGTGAACCGTCCACTTGAGGACTGCTAGGCCCAAGTCGGTATAGTGCTGATTCTCTGGATGAAGAATTGTCTGGAGCATTCGTTCGTACATCCCATTAAGGCCCTTTGGAAGGTGGTCAAGGAGCCTATAAAGGTCCTCTGCACTTTTCCCTTGTCGTTCAACCTCCTGACACACAAGATAAACCCACAGGAACATTCCTTCGTGATTTTTCGTGTCCCCAATTTCGTTTGAGAGACGGTCTCGCAGGCGTTCCTGGGCACGCAAGCGTGGAATGTTATCAATCTTGAAATGGACAAAGGATTGGATGTCTTGTTGTACGTCTTCTTTGGTAATCTCTAGGCTGACAATCGGAGCTGAAGCCATTGGGAGTGCCTGGACATCGCCCCAGGCCGATGGACGGCCTGTGACAAGGAGCTTGAATATGTGTCGGTGTTGGTCAATCAGCCTCGAGAGCTGTAAGACAAAGTGCGACCATGGCTGACTCGATGATTGACATTCATCTATCGCATCGATAACAATCGTGAGCCTTCGTTGACTATTCGATCCCATTGCCTGCGCAAAGTCTGAGATGGAGTCGGAAAAAATGTCCCACAACTGTTCATAGATGGGACCAGTATGGTGGTTGCATGTAAAGGATACCGTATTCAAAAGCGATTCGAGTTTCGACAATAGTGGACTGTTCGTACTCCAATAGTTGTTGAATAGCTGGTCGATGAAAGAGCGCAGGGCTGATTCAGGAGTACGTTTCTTTAGGTCCATGGCCTTGAAATAGTGATAAAGAACCAGGTGATTCATGTGAGGCGCCTGAAAGTGGCTGATGATCCAGGAGCTCAAAACTGTCTTCCCAGACCCTGGTTTCCCACGAATGAAAAGAAATGGTCTGGAACTGAACGTTGTCCAGTCCATGTACTCTTGCTTCCTCTGTATCCATTCACAAGTTTCGGTATGTCGAAGACGGTTACTAGCATGGAAATCTTGTTCATAATTTTGGGCACTAATCCAGTCTTTGAGTTTTTTTTGAACCGCTCGCGAATCAGGAGCTATGTCTGGGTTGGTAACTGTTGTGTTTCCACCAGAGACATATATATTTGGACTGTAAAATTGATTGTTATTGCTTCTGTACAAGAAGGCCACGCTACCTGGTGAAAGAAAGTGCTGTCATGAGTAGAGGTAGTATGATAGGGTCGATAGCCGTACCGGGAGGTGGAACTGAACCATCTTCCGACTGAGAACTGGAAGTACCAGAAGGTCCAATGGTACCGACACTATTCGTCGACATAACTTAGCAATGTCAGTAGGCAGAAAGAATGCACCAAAATATAAAGACTTACCGTTGGTTGATTGACCTTGCTCGTGATAACTGTGGGCAGCAATGGAGGTCGCCTGCATGAAGCCCAGATCTGAAAAGAATTAAGACATGAGATAGAAAGATATGGGAAAGGCCGACTCACCGGAAGTCTGGGCTTCAGGATGACCAGGAACAGGGCCAGTAATAAGGATGTTCATTGGCGTGGAATTGTCACCTGCTCCGTCGGCGCCTAATTTGGGGGTTGGCAATCGATAAAAGTAAGTCTAAATGAAATGCATACGACTAGAGTCGTTCACAGTCGATTGAATCATCGGAGCCGGAGCGTGTGTCTCATCATCACCAGACATGGATGGAGTTGACGCGCCAAATGCTAAGGGCTCTTGGTTATGATCCATGAATGTTGAAATTACCAGCTTGTTTGGGTTGTGTTCAATAAATGAGGCTGAGGTGAGAGTCTGAAGACAAGGGTTTCCTGGGTGACGCTTAATATGCATGCTAAGTGCTGTGCCATAAACCCATCTTATTCTACAGCTTTCCTCCACATGACGTGTTCTATCATCCAATCTGTCAGACTCAATTAGAGTTTGGAAACAGAACCTGTGTCATGCGCTCTCTTGATACAAGTCCATTCCGATATCTGAACCGAGTACTGGCCCATTTCCTGTACTCCCCTCCCATGATGCATCGGCAAAGTTTGATGGGCCTGGGAATTCCTGGCACGCGCTGGCAGGCTCTTGCCAGTGCTGGCCAGAGCTCCAGAGCCACAAGACAAGGTATACTACTGGCTAGTCCTGGCCAGCACCGTATATTGAGAATATTTTTACTCATCTCTGGCTAATTCTAGACAGATATGTATATATTTGAATGAGGTGTGTGATATTGTAATTGTGATAGAGTGTGACATTATAGAGTGATGGGGTGTAATATTATACTGTGAATGTGACATTATAGTATTTTAGTGCTTCAATTGTGTCTGCATGCATGTCCGGTTCTGTAGCTGAATTGACAAAGACTTTGTTGTGTTCTCGCTCTTGCTGTTTGAGTGTGTCACATATATCTCGAAGTCAGAGGAGTTCTGAAACTGCATCTTTTTCAATGGTACAAGACTGATCTAATGAAAAATAATGAGTGTTTAAATCAAGAAGAATGTGACATGGCATACTTACAGGGTAATGGTTTTGTCTGTACCTTTATCTGCAGCCTCCACTGCTCTGAAGGTATTCTTTCAAGTACTCACAGAATTGCAGAATAGAATTCAAATCCTCCAATTTTTTCCCTGTATGACTATTTCAGCACATTAGCCAAAGTCCAAGGTTGCTGAGAATTTTGGCTTGAACATGATCCACTTGACGGTCAAGTGTATACAGTCACTGGTGATACTAAAACACTTGTGAGTTCATCTTTTTGACATCATCTTCAGGAATAAAAACAGTGCAAGAGTGCGTGCAAGGGGGGTCTCGCTCTTGCCCATTCTGCTTTTGTGTAAAGCAGGCATCCATACACATAATTGCATTGGGACTAAAGAAATGCTTAATAATTAAGAAGGCAAATAATACAGACCAATGGGCAACATACTCTTTGTGATGTGACTCATGGCCCCAGAGAAAATTCCCCTTCAAACATAAAGAGCACTAGAAACAAAGATAATTGCTTGGTCTCACCTGTGGTTGAGCATCAGGGAACAGGTTCACTTCCAATGATACCTCATTGCTTTCATTGTCCCCCTCATTGCACACTCTCTTCTTTGAATAGTGCTGAGGAATAACAGGCCCAGAGATATCAATATTGATGTCTATATTGTCATCAAGCTCCTGTCCATGCAAGAATGGAGAGGAAAATGGCTCAGGCCTGCCAAAGACATCATCGTCCTCTGGCTCAAGGCCGTCGTTCATTTGCATGGTGACTTGTCATGCTCGGTCAAGCATATGGTCAATATACTGTGCAGTTGCATCTTGAAGGGCATTGTACCATAGCAGGGCATTGCTGAATTGTTTGCATAGAGAACTCTTTAATAAAAAGTGAGCTTCACTCACAGTAAGGCCTGTCAATTCATACCTCAGAATTCAGCTTCTATCCTTGTGATTCCAGAAAGCTCTCTACTGCCTTGCACCACACAGTGTGATTTGGTGCTATGTGCAGGAATAAGAAGAATACAAAGTCAAGGACTTTTAAGTTGACTACAAGTGTTGGTTCAAGTGGTGCAGAGGTGAAGCATCCACATTGAAGGAGTTGGATAGGGATGAGAGCACACAAACATAATGTTATTACAATCTTTTTGAGGACTTCATGAAAAGAATGTCAGTTCTTTATTTTCTCCATTATAAAGTACAATATACAGTCAAAGCGTACAACTATGACTTTTATTGAGTGTCCTGGTTCTCTGTGTGTACACAAATACTCTCTTGAATCACAATGTGACTTTGAAATGGACAAAAAATCCATTTAATGAGACATCAGCTTTCATCACTCCTACTGTTTTTTCTTTTTGCTACAATGCCTTGAAGGCATGAGATCAAGAAAAGGATTGCCATCTATAGGAGTATCCTGTAGGAGTGATATATGATGCTCAGAATAGGATTGCTGAGGACAGGATGGCAGTGGCAAACAAAGGTACTGGTTCTGCACCAGTGAGTGCCCATGAGCAATGAAAACCAAGGCCAGTAACTTCCTCTTTTTCACAACATTGACTCTAGGGCATGAAGGGCCAGTAGAGAAAGTGTACAATAACATAGAGGATGGCCCACTGAGCAATTGTTTTTTGTTCAATTGCCTTCTCATTGTGCAAGTTGTGGCAGGGTGTACAATCACCAAACCTTAAAATTCTCTAAGTCCCAACAAACCCAAAATTCTCTGTCTCAACAAGCCCAAAGGTTCTCATAAGTCCAAAGTCACAATCTAAATCTCTCTACAGGTGAATAAAATTGTCTAAGTTTCTAAATCACAACTCAACACTCTCCATGGCTTCAATGTAATTACTATACAGTCATGTGTGAATATTTATTAAGAGGAGGGAATAGAGAAGAAAACTCACCATATTGCAGCAAAGTCAGAAGGCAAGAGAAGAATATTCATGATGCTAGTAGTAGGGCCTATATGCATAGCATCAATATCAATGAAGAAAGAGGTCACAGAAAAATTTGTTTTTTATCTACCCTTGCTGCCTCCATACCTTGGAAAGGGTTAGGGCTATTTCAAAGATGTACATGAATAATAAGAACAGGAATTGAAATAGAAAGCATGCTAGCCCTTGGCAATAAGCAGACCATGATTGGTAGAATGCTCAGTAGATGAGAAAGCATAACTGTTTCAAAGATTGATGCATAAATATGGATAATAACAGGATTCCATCTCTATACAATAGCATATGTGTCAGGATTCATCTTTTTCTATATCTAATCTTCATCTCACAGACATCTTATCTTATCTCATCATATTTTATCAAGGACAAGAGTAGTTAGTAATTAGTATTTAGTCATACAATGCATGTACTTTCAACCTGTTAGTGCTAAGCTTACTTGTTTTCAGACATGTGAGTAACTTGATGTATGGCTAGATGGATTTGAGACTATCTTGAACAGGATGACAGTTGTCAACTTTAATTAGACTTTGCATGCCTTGCTATTTTTACATACAAGAAAAGCGATAGAGAGGCAGAAGAAGAAAGCACTGAAACAACAGGGCAACATCAATAGCAAGGATGGAGATAAGAGTGATAGTAATAGTCATAAGTAGAATAAATAAATAGACTTTATTTTCATGTATGACTAAACAACTATATATTTTCTATCAAGTGTCCATGTAGACTCTACATGGACTGTATGTGGACTGTATGGTCAAAGTGAAATTTATATAAGGAAGTCAACAATCCACCTGGAGTTTACCTGGAGTCCACCTAGATTGCATAATAAGGCCAAATATGACACTTATAAGATGAAGGTGGACTGTAGATGGACTCCACATGGACTTTTCATAGAGCCTACACAGACTGCAGGTAGAATCCACATGGAATTCCACATGGAATTTGGGTAGACAGGGAGGAGTGTAAAATACTCCAAGTTGTTGGTCATTTTAGACAATCAATACATCAGTTCAAGTTATTTTATATCAGTCCATGTTTTTAATCATCATTAATCATTTAACAGCTGATGTATGGCTTTGAGGAGTATTTTACAGTCCCCCTGGTTCTACATAAAGTCTACATAGACTCCATACAAAATCCAGGTAGACTCCATGAAGTTTCTATGTAGACTCTACATAGACTCTATATAGAGTCTATATGGAGTATATGTAATTCCATGTGGAGTCTACAGAGACTCTGTCTTTTTACTTGTTATTTTTACCTTATGTGTAGTTATATAGTCTATGTAGAGTCCACATGCACTTATACTCACATTATAAGATTTCACTATAGTAATTTAGTTCCACAATGCAAAATAATACTCTTAATTACATTGATAAGTGGTGATGTACATATGATTTCTCATCAAAACCTAATGAAGAAGTAAATAAATGCACAAATTCAATGTATTTTTAAAAACATTGAAATTTCTTATTTTTTTCACATTATATGTCAGACTGTATATGTCTATAATTGATAATAAATAGCTACAAGCAAATAACAACAAATAACAGAAAACTCTAAATGTTGTCAGAAAATTGTAATTAAGATAGAGATTGTTCTCCCACTTGAAATATACAGTGGCTCAAAAAACTGTCCCAATGTTTCATACTTTTTGAAAGACAGACTTGGCATGGAAGATTGGTAAAGGTAAAATTATTGAATAAATCATGTAAAATACTATGGTATCTTGGCTACAATTCGAGCCTATGGTCATGTGACTCTGATCAAAATTGATTGAGTAATAGCCATTTTAAAATATTCACTCATTGGGACAGTTTTTTGAGCATCTATAATTTTGGTATCTAGTACTTTGTATGTCCTCCTTTTGCCTTGATAACTGGATTTACCTTTATTTGCTTCTATTGTAAACATCAATGTGATGGGTTGTGACATTATAGTGTGATGAGATGTGTGACATTAGAGTGTGACAATATGTGAGGTGTGGATTGAGGCAAGTCCAGCTACATAGAGTCCAGCCAGACTATATGTAATGTACAAGTGAGTATAAGTCCTTTGGTAAAATGGGCATTAGTCTGACTGGACTCTGCCCGGACTCCAGTCAGACTTTATCTGGACAGGTCCAGATAACTGGACTCTGACCGGAATATGGAGGTGAGTGTAAAGTACTGAAAAATTGCTAAAAATTCAACAAAAAAAATATAATAAATAAATAAACAGAGTCTATGTAGATTCTATGTGGAATCTATGTAGGCTAACAAGTTTGTTTTTGGCCCTTTCTGGCATAGGGAATCCTTAGACTTATTCTCTTTGGATTCTCCTCTGCCAGGTGAGTATCTACCTTCCTACTTATACATACATACTCAATACACTCCTCTGCCAGTTGTGTGACTGTTCCACAGCCCCCAGAGGTTGCTCTTACAGAGAGTGAACAGGTTTTACAAATAATGGCCTGCTTGTCCTATTTCCTTGTTCACTGCAGTTTTCTACCAAGCCTCCAAATAGTAGAATTCTCTACACCAGTTTTGGCCTGGATTTGATGCAAGGAATACCCTTCTGCAAGAAGAGAGGCAACAATAGAGCACTGAGTAGGAGGAGTAGCTTTCATGATAATAGTTGAAGGTCAAAATATGATTAAACTGACTTCAACATTTGTCTATATTTTCACATGCAATTTAGCTTTATTTCTGGCTTTAATACAGGCAAAGCTGCAAAATTATAGATGCTCAAAAAACTGTCCCAATGAGTGAATATTTTAACATCACTATTACTCAAACAGAATCACATGACTATAGGCTTGAATTGTAGCCAAGATGCCATATTATTTTACATGATTTATTCAATATTTTACCTTTACCAATCTTCCATGCCAAGTCTGTCTTTCAAAAAGTATAAAACATTGAGACAGTTTTTCGAGCCACTGTCGTTCATCAAGTGTCTATGTGGGCTCTATGTGGACTGAGTAATTAGAGTAAAATATGCATAAGTAAGTCAACAGTCTACCTCGAGTACACCTAAAGTCTACATAGGCTCAATCATAAGGTCAAATGTGACAGTTATAAGGTAAAGGTGGACTCCTACGTGGACTTTACATAGACTTTAGGTGTAGCTCACATGGACAGTGATGGAGTCCACATGAAATTCCACATGGATTTTGGGTAGAACAGGGGGGGAGTGTAACATACTCTCTTTCTTCCATCTCATATACTACATGGTAAACATAGTAATGTGGTTGCTAAGAATTAATTTATACAATAACAAGCTAAGAGACCATAATATAATGAGCTAAACTAATTTGGTGGTAGTGGAAATTGATAGAAAAGTAAGAGTGAGATTGAGAGTGCCCGGCTCGGCTGAAACCAGGGCTGTCTCAGGCCGGCCCAAGGCTCAAAGCCTGACCTTATTCTCCACTTGGAGTCGATTAAACTCAGGTCTGCATCAAATGCCACATCTACAGCTTTTGCACATTGAATGTCGATCATACTCGCAGCTCGCTATCAATCACACAGCACTGTGAGAATGATCAATATTCGTGATTGATAGCCAATGTGCAAAAGCTGTAGATGCGGCATTTACACAGCACTGTGAGAATGATCGACATTCGTGATTGATAGCCAATGTGCAAAAGCTGTAGATGCGGCATTTGATGCAGACCCGAGGTCTAATCCACTCCAAGCACAACACCCCTGAGTCAATTCCATGCGGATGTGAGGGCAATTGTTGAGCAATTCACCGAGTATGTCAACCTTGAACAAAGTACGCCCTTCTCTCAAAGTTGATGTATTATCTTTACGTAGTCAATTGTGCAAGATCAGGGTCACGTTGGACTCGATCCGAGAGCCACGATAGAATCCGCGCTGGTTCAAGGCCAGCGCGCACAAGATCCAGGTTCAGAGCTTCCACCGGCGCTTGGATGAGATATATCATGCGCTCATTTGAGTCAGACGCACAGTTATACTGTCCTTAGGCGTTTGATCTTCCTCGAACAACGCACAGTCGAAATCACGCCGATAACAATTCAGATTCACGCTTTGGCCCAGTAAACGGGCCAAAATTTTCTTATTCTCCTATGCCGCAAAAACTTCCTTGCGGGTTCTTCTTCAACCCACCGATGCGTTTCATTGAAAAGCTCCTGTGGTGGTGTTCTCGCAGTTTGGGAAATAGCTGAGGTGACGGTTTCCTCTTCCTCCCATGTTTAAGTCGTTGAACATGGTTTCATAGAGTGTTAAAAGGCTCCCATAGCGATCCAGCAGCTCTTGCACTACGCTGTAGTGACATTCTTGACATTGTTTCCGATTTGAATCCTGATTTAGCAGAAAATCCGTCTGGCATGGGAGCCAGTCTCGAACGGTTTACTGGGTAAGCACCAGAGACACTACTGCCACTAAATCTGATTAGCAATGCTGTATAGCGTGTTAACCGACGTCCATATGGCCCTCAATGCGCTCGAGCAGCAGAGTTAGAGTCGGCACCTTCTAAGTCGCAATCGTCACGAGAGGGATCTCCTGGCCTTGCATCGTCGCTTGGACGATGTACAGCAGGATATAATCGCATGTAATGATTACTCTTAAGCTTTATTCCCCAGACTCAAATAAAACTGTCTCAGACAGCCGCTACTCTTCGAATACAGACTGGTTCCAAACATGTAAACAACAACCTTCAAATGATTTTAGCCATGCACTTTCTCTCACTGCATTCGGAACTGACGGTGTCATATGTTCAGGAAGGCAATGTGAAATCCACCCTTGTCATATCAGTCATCTTATTTTGATTCCCGGCTACAGACCAGGTGTGGCCCTCGATGTCTGTGTTTTGAGTCTGTGTTTTGAAGAGCAATCCCGGACCTCTCTCAGAATTACAACTGATAGAGTCACCGACGTCTTGTCGATGAATATAGGCAATTGTGGTCAGCACGGGATGCAAAAATGCGTCTGCTCTCTGAATCTCTAAACATTTTTCTTCACCCAGACTCTCGCACCTATAGTTCTTATTTCACTTACTTTAATATGCAACCTTTCCGATTTCTACCGTCGTCTAACCATTTGCTAAACCTTCCTTCATCAGTAGTGTTTTGCGGGCTCGGCTTGGGCTCAAAGCCGCAGCTTAGGCTCGGCTTTCATGGGCTCAGGCTTGACATAATC
>JABAJU010000270.1:0-15213 GCA_018220975.1 Tephrocybe sp. 9980TJB | reverse complement strand
TTGCTCACGCCGTTGCGCGCCAACACTGAGTTTACTCATCTAGGTTCTCGCGCTGTATCATTTCTTCAACCCTTTCAAAGCCTTGCTGTATCTCAGCCAGGAAAGAAACGAAAGGGGAATAAGGAGACGATGGACGTACTTTCCCAGAATGGGCTTCAGAGGCCTATGGAAGAGTCGGTTAGCAAGGATGAAGGAAAGATGAAAGGGACTGATGACGGACTTTTTCTCAGAGCCCATACACTCGTTTCGGGATGTGTATTAGCCTTTCAAAGGCGCACTACAAAAGACCTTAGAAATACAACGCACGCAAGAAAGACCTGGGTGTACGTAGAATGAACCATTCAAGAACAGCAAGGGCACGGGATTCAGGGACCTGAGCATCCATAATAGCAGCAAAGACATCAGGGTGTTTGCACTAATACGCTATCCGAGTCGTACAAGATCATCATCAGCATCATAACCAACACACCTCAAACGCATCCTCCGCACGAACCAGGAAACTCAGTGAGCGACACAGGCAAAAGAATGAACGGCGGTGCGGTGAGCGACAAAAGGTCTCCAGAAGCCGACGCAATTCTATGAACATCATCGACATCGACATCAAGTGACGAAACGAATATGAGGCAAACAACATTGTCGCAAACGGCGGCCAAATCTTTTCTGTGCCAGAACCTGACTATATAAGGTGGTCAGAAAAACGAGAAAGACTTCAATCTGAATGGTGTGCCTACATTGAGGACATATACGGGGAATGAGTCGTCATTGCCCCAGCTGCCTTGACAGTTGTAAATACCTTGCGTTTTTCGAACTCACTTGAAAAAACCCCACTTATTAAAGTTTTAATTCATCGATTTCCAATAGAGCCGCTTCTGTCATTTTACAAATGCCAGAGACACAGGACCCCCTCTGTAGTGGTATCACATTTCTTACCATCTTCAGAGCCTTCGCGGCGATTGTCTATGCAATCCACCTTGCGCTTCTGATGAAAAGGAAACATATCGGAACTGCGCAATTCGCAATTGTTTGGGTGAAGGTACACAAGTAAGTCGCTCTAATTGTCTACATGTACTGACTGTACTGGCTATCTTTCTCTGGCATGCTAGTCTCACGAGAACTCTTCTTGGACTTACATGCCATGGTAAATATTGGCGCTACCGGCCGCTGCCCTTGCATGGTACGATCTATTTATTTGAATCTGTGGATAGTATATGGCTCATCTTTGAGTAGGAGCCTAATTTTCCTACTTCTTGCATTCTTCTGCGCCGCGATTTGGGGTCCGGGCATTTTGTCAAACACGTCGACCGATGACATCGCTAGCCATCGCTAGCCAGCACTCTTTGCTCATGCCACTGCGTGTGATTATAATGGCTTGTTCAGCTGTAGACGTGGCATGCATACTTGTGGTTTCAAAGAAGTTGAGGTCTTACACTCGGGCAGTCAGTCTCCTTGCAATCATTGGGAATATTGTCTGGCATTTTGATCGCCCCTTCCACTGGTACACTCGGGCTGTCCTGTAAGGAACTGAACGCGGGAAAACAAAGAACTGAGTGATCACGAGTTTGTTGACAAAGATTCAATGCACTGCGTTGATCGTACGACGCTACAGGCTTGTAAGAACATAATATATACTACTTGATGTCTCAGATATATAAGAAAATAGAAAATGATATGTCAGAAAATGAATGAGAATATCTGAGTAAGTAATATTATGAGTAAGTCAAGGATTGGTGAGCGTCGTCGGATCGGAACTCTTAGAGAACGTGACGAGGAGGTTCATGACATGTCCTATGTCAACAAAGTTGTACATCGCTCTACCATTGCGTCTTCCCCCATCAAGCTGATGGCTTAGAGGTCCTCCGTGACAGGAACTGTCTCGGGCAGATCATGTGTTTGGAATAGTGATAGACTGAGCAGGGGCAAAATGTCTCTTAGGCTCGTTACTAAATCGCCGAAGTTGCAGAATAATTTGTTGGATGTTTCGGGGGTGCATTACCGAACGGAAAAGGCCTTGCATATGCAGCTTTTTACATTTCTGCCGGCCAGCCTAAACTAACCAGAAAGGTTGGGCTATGGAACACGAAGGACGAATTCGAAGTAACAACGTTAGAGACCATTAGCTATAATCGGTCATCCGCAATATGTTCCACCATTCAGAATGGCGATTTCGCAGAAGTAGGAAACTAGTGTGCTCCGGCGATCCACATCTGGAACATGTTGTCGTTGACAGGCGGGCCAGACATGGTGTTTTCAGTTGCGTTTTAGCTGGGCAGTAGAATAATCCTGACTGGTCACGCCGATGGAACGATAATCTTCTGAGACACAACGAGCGGTGGCCCAATTGGATCTCCTCTAAGGGGACTAGATCGTCCCAAACAACTTGACGTTGGCATGTGGTCTGCCAACAACATCATATTTCTTCAATTCTCTGAAAACCGGGAAAGCATCATATCGAGTACGGAAGGTGGAGATTTAGACCTATAGGACATTGAATCTGGTCTATGCATCGCTTCAACTGTCATCATCGACGAGTATCATACCGAAGGCATCTCTGTCTGTTTTCTACCTGGAGATCATGGAATACATATTTTCGGCGTTCGAGGTGATTATCACAAGCTCAGTGGTTGGGGCCTATCTTCTCCAGATTCCCCTTTCTCGCTCTTCAGTGAGGGTGATTTTCATGTGAACGCTTCTGTAGCATATAATCACTCTCAGTGGATTCCGTCGAAATCCACTGATGTGGGATTATAGGCATTCATCGACGACTACATCATTCGCGTGGCAAACAAGACCTAAGCACTTTGATTATTGCTCAGCTTGTGTAGCGATGCCTTGTAGTTAGTTTCCATCATGATGCAGTATATATATATGCCAGAGACATCCGCGTCGGCGTGGCGAAGGGCATCGTTAATACTGGATATTTAAAATTGCGGGTTAGACATATATATCCACAGAACGATATGTATAAGACTTCTAAAGGATAGTCATTTCTTGTAGTTACGCAAACACTCCTTAACGAATTATTTTATCTTATCGCACAGGTCTTATCACACTGCCCAACATAATTGTAATTTCAATCTTGATTCTTGGCACAAGCTCTCGGCACAGCTGACGCTGCGACGTTTCAAGCCCCTTTGCTTGTGATTCGAGTTGCGGAGCCTTGACGCCGCAGACAAGCTACTCTAACTACCCCAGTTTCAGTCTACCGTTGTTCTCTCTCAAACTAGTACTGAAATGTGTTCACTCTGCAAAACGGTCTTAAAGCGAAGCTTCTTGCCTCGAGTTCCTTAGACAACCATGAAGTTTAATCTCGTACTCGTAACGGCTTTCATTGCTGCGGTTTCTGCGTCTTCCGATCTGAAGGTGTGTCGCAGAATAATATGACAGTTTCAGTCATTTATGTATGCTCCTCTCAATGTCTAGGCGCGCCAATTCAATTGCGGCAACCCAGGAGACGCCCAGCCATTCTACCGTGCCTACAATCCTCAAATGGGGAATCACTTCTACACCCTTAGCCAGTCCGAGATACAGACAGCTGAGAGCTCCGAAGGATACAACCCCGAAGGCATCTCGAGCCTCATATTCCCCTCCCAAGAGCAGGGAACTGTTCCTTTCTATAGGCTCTATAGCCCCTCTGCTGGTGATCACTTCTATACTACCAGCGCGAGCGAACGCAACTCGGCCGAAGGCGAAGGCTACGGCTCCGAGGGTGTTGCCGGATACATCTATCCTAGTCCCGGCTGTCCAGGCGTCGTTCCCTTCTATAGGTTGTACAGCCCAAGTGAACAAGATCACTTCTATACCACATCCGCTTCTGAGCGAAATTCAGCTGAGGGATCTGGATATAATTACGAGGGGATCGCCGGTTATGTCTACCCCTTATTGTTAGGATGATGACGCCAGACCCTGTTGTACATGTACAAGTGACTCATGCATCCAGCTCTATCTTCTTTCATCCATAGAAGTGGCGTGCCTTTGAACCTCATTTTCAATGATTCACATGGCTTGTCCATATGCCAATGCATCTGGTTTACTATCTCCTATACAGCTCCTTGGAGAGCAGTTTTTCCTGAATAAGCTTCGAATTCTCCTATGAACATGTCTGATATCACTTGTGGTACATTCGCAGGCATTATGACGCTATTCACCCTCTTTTTAGAGAATCACAGGGATTACTTGACGCTCTTAAAAACAGTCAAAGTCCTCTATTTTTCGGCATTTCAGCAGCTCTCATGAAGCTCTTTATTCCTTTGGTTGCAACCCTCATCTCAGTTGCTTCGGCCTTCCCATCCGCCGTTGAAAGCGACTTTGACCTTGAGACTCGTCAGATTTCTGCGAGTTTACGGGTGCGTTTCTTTTCTTTGAGTCAATTGCAAACCTTTGTTCACATTCGTTCTTTTACCCTAGGGCTGCCCCTCTCGGTCTCGTTCTAGACCATTCTATCGTCTGTACAACCCCACCGCGGTTGATCACTTCTACACCACGAGCCTGACTGAGGCGCAGTCTGCAGAGGCAAATTCTGGGTACAACAGCGAAGGTGTCTCGAGCAGGATCTTTACTGGCTCTCAACGCCGCACTGTTCCATTCTACCGCCTATACAGCTCTTCTGCTACCGATCACTTTTATACCACCAGTGCCAGTGAACGTGATAGCGCTGTTTCGGCCCTTGGCTACAAATCGGAGGGCGTTGCGGGGTACATATTCCCCACTCAAATCTGCGGTAGTGTTCCTTTCTATCGCCTTTACAGCTCGAGCGGAAACGACCATTTCTATACCACGTCCGTTTCTGAACGCGATTCAGCCCAGATGTCTGGATACAACTTCGAGGGGATTGCTGGATATGTTTATGCCTCCTAAATGGCTTATTCGAGGTTTGTCAGCGGTTGCGGACTGAGAATGATGTAGGACATTTAGACATTCATACCCACGAACAGTATCACACAATCATTGCATCTTAACGTTCTCTATATGACTTGTTATCTTTACTTTTGAATGAGTGGCGTATTTGACAGAACAAGAGAACTTGGTAAAGATCACATGATATGACAGTCACCTACACGTCACGTAGCTCGGACTTTCGTTTCTGACTACCACCATACCTCATGTCTGACATCCGTTATCGTAAATACTTGGGCGAACAGGACCTCCCTCATGTCATGGAACTCGTGCAGAGCGAACTCAGCGAGCCCTATGTCATCTACACATTCCGCTATTTTCTCCACCATTGGTAAGTTATTTCTGAACTTGAGTCACACGACCAACGGCAGCCATCGATGCTGAACGATTCTTTGATATCCAGGCCGCATCTATCATTCCTCGTTAGTGTTTAATACTATCAGCTCTTCCATTCGCGTATCTGAGCATCCTCACAGGCGTATTCCAACAAATCCAACGACACGACACCGATAGGCGTTATCGTATGCAAGCAAAGTATGCACAAGGATCTCACGAACCGGGGATACATAGCTATGTTAAGTGTGAGCAAGAATTGGCGTAAACGCGGTATAGGTTCGTCACCCTTCCTGTTCTCTTTCTCAGCCTTACAAGTGTCTTATAGATGGGATACACACCTTTGGTGCGGAATCTGTTTTTTCCCCTTTGATTATCTAGCTAGCTCGCTCGTTCGTAATTCAATTGAAGCAATGAAGGAAGATGGCGTCGATGAGGTCTGCTCTCTTTCTCTAGCCGTCGCTTAAAGCCCCATCTGACGTTCTGCTCATTTGTCATCAGATCATTCTCGAGACGGAGTACGACAACCATGCAGCGTTATCTTTGTATGAATCACTTGGATTTATTAGAGAGAAACGCCTGCACCGATTCTATCTGAATGGCAAAGATGCATTCCGCCTCGTACTTCCGGTCCCGAGGGCGTACACAGATGATGGCTCTGATACGAGTGGCTCATCTCCACCAATGCCATCTTCCTTGGCCTCACGGCGTGGTGCGTCAAGTTACCGTGCCATTCGAGTGTCGGCATACTCTGATGACGAGGAGGACGAAGTTTCGTCTCGCTAGAGAGTGATATTCCTTCCAGAACCTTGCGTAACATTCTCATTTCTCGTTTCTTCATCCATCCTGGTAGTATAATCGTATATACCAAATCTCCGTACCATACAACTATGTACTCATATTTTTGCCATTGTGCCTGTGTGTCATATCCTGTATTAGCTCCCCGCTCATCTTCCCCACTCTTGTCCACCGTTATAATCATCGTCCATACTGGCCCTACTCATCATTACCCATGTGTCTGTCACCAAAGTTGTCCCTGATACTGGGCAATACACTTTTCTCTATGCTAGTTACCACTGGTTGCTTTCCAATGCTTGAATTCCACATGTACTGTTTGATACTTATGGCGAGAACAGAACTCTTAAGCAGTTTGCGTTGAACTCAATCCATCACTGCTTAGTGATGCCATCAACTCTAACCATGAAACGTTCTCATGGCTGTTCGCTCACAATACCTACGAACAGCATCAGTGGATGATGCTTGTATTCTAGTAACAACCATAACCCGTCAAGTAACGATGGAAGATTCTGAGTGAGTACTTTTAACATATATACTCTATTATAGGTTAACTTTGGACAGACCATGGTGCTTCACAGGCAGGGACTGTTCTCATAGTTACAAGAGAAAAATTATTGACAAATTCTATTGCTTATAGTCGTGCGAACGCAGGGAATGCGTCTCATGCGCCCTGAAAAGTCATGGCGGCCTATTGTCACAGTTGAGGTGGACAAACATCATTATCATGAAACCATCATGGGTGTCGATGGCCAAAACCCCAATCTCAAGGAACGTTTTGAACTGTGCGTCCTTTTAACTATTTTCTTTAGAATAAATATGACGGATTCTATAAACTACAGACGCCAAGCTCACAACGCTTCACAAATTGACATACGAATCTGGCATCTTTCCCAGAGCAAGAAGAAGAAGAAACGTAACCTCGTAGCATCGACATCGCATTCTCTGGGGGAGCTCATAAGACAGCAGGAAAAGGATCCAAGAGCAGGTTAGCTTCCTCTATCTTGTTCATCGACTTCTTGATCTTACCTGATGTTCACTCCTGATCCCGAAGAGCTTGAGCTCCGCCTTCATTGCCAATCCGCCTCCAAGCGTGCAATATCTAGCCGAGGAAGACCGCAAAATGGTGCTTCTCTCCTTTTGAAGATTCGCTGCCCTGTAACTACGAGGAAGAATCTACTAGACGTACCGGACGAGCAGTGGGAGGCAGAGTCATCGAGTTCAGGGGCTGGATGTGAGTGGCTTATTTTCATTCAAACTTGGCCTCGGCTTATCCTCTATTAGCCACGAAAGTATCGGAATACCCCTCCATGCCTCCATCCCCCACAGACGGCACGTGGCCGGATGTGGGCGCCCTTCCCGGTTTACGGCGTAGGCGGCGAAGAGGTTATGGTATCAACTCGGACGATGAGATTTACTCCACCGATGGGGACGATGAAGATGATTCGAAACCGCCCATATTCTCAGACGGCGGTTCTTTCTGTGGGGATGAAGACGATGAATATACTTTGCGTGATGAACATGGCTATATACAGGAATCGACAGGAACTATTATACGGTTACCGGGCTCGCGTGCGGCTCGGTGGGTTCAGGCAATTTGGCCAGCAGTGCTACCCCAATATACGGAGAGGATAGAGGTTCCTGGTGATATGAGTTTTGCTGAACGGGTCTTGGCTTCGTTTACGACGTACAGTGAATTGAAGGCAGCGCGGTTAGATTCGCAGTACGAAAAAGTCTTCACGAGGCTACAGATGGAGTGGACCTACGTCGGTGGTCTTGTAAGTTGTTTTCTTGTTTAGTGTCAATATGCTCCTTCTGATTTCCGATCCTGTAGCTGGTGGCACTAGCTGCGTGAGTAGTATCTACCTTGGTCCGTAAAGTCTTCATGTCTAAAGGAAACCTGCAGAGTTTGCACTGCAGTCTTCGCCATTGCCCCTGGCTCATTCTTCGATGTGGATTCCTACGCTCGTGATGCCATTGCGGCCAGCAGTATCGCATCAGGGCTAGGTATCGCATGCGACTCATGGTTCCTTTTACGCTACACCTGGGCCGACCTTCATACCTTCATAGTATTTACCCTTCCGCTTTTATCATTTCTGTTCCTCGATGCTTATCTTGAACGCAGCACCGCGCTCGGGACGTCTATGCATCCTACTTCTTCTTCGCCCTTTCAGCCCGCGTGCCTGCATTATGCCTGTTCGTCTCCGCATTCACGCTCATGACCTTCATGGGCCTCGTCGCCTTTGAGGTGTGGCCCACTGGCGTGTTGTTGACGTGCTTTGCCATCGGACTCGTCATGACCTTGCAGTTCCTTGTCTTCGGGGCGCATTGGTGCGTTTTGAGGGTAGTCGGTGGAGTTAAGTGGGGGCACAGGATGGGTAGGAGGGTACTTGGTGGGGGGAATGGCACAGAGTCGGCGGATGTTAGTGAAGTCAGGAAGAGTTGCAGTGACGTTAAGCCCACTGAACCTTGAAGAGGCCTTGAGAAGGTCGTTACGGACTTGCATGGACAATATTGTACATGCTTATGAGACTATATGTAATGTAATTTAATGACTGGAATAAATCCATACATACCCTTCTACGACGAAGGACGCACATAAACAACCTTTCACATGTGAAGGGTTTTGGTTTGAGACTAAAAAGACTTCCATGGAAGGACAGACCAATCAAGGTTCTTACGGTGATCAGGCTTGTGAAGGTGATGTGAAGTATCTTCTAACTAAGTTACTGTAATACAATATGACGAGGGTATTCCTTTTCATGCCACACCTCTCTACGAGCCCTCCAGTAGGATCGCGTGGTGCATGTGTATATGTATAGCGCATCGTTGCGTGGAATACTCATCCTCCAAATAGTCATCCACTCTCGGCCCTCACCATACGAATAAATTACAATTCATCGTGGTCACGGCCAAAGTCGTCATCAGATGAAGCTCCAGATTCACCACCGGCGTAGAGCTTGCTGGTAATGGGGTTAACAACACCCTGGACCTCTGTAACACGAGGAAAAGATTCAATCAGCTATGAATACAATAAAGAATACAAATTCACATACCAGCCAACTTTTCTTCAAGGTCCTCAACAGACGCGGAGTGGCCATTCTCTTCAATCCAGTCAGTAGTGTCCTTGACAGCGGCGAGGATGGTCTTCTTGTCATCGTCGCTAATCTTGCCACCGAGACCCTCCTGGTCACCGAGTTGGGTCTTGAGGCCGTAGACGAAGGAAGAAAGGGAGTTAAGGGCCTCAATACGCTTGCGCTGAGCCTCATCCTCCTCGGCGAACTTCTCCGCATCAGCAACCATGCGATCAATCTCCTCCTGGCTGAGACGTCCCTTCTCGTTGGTGATCGTGATGCTCTCCGACTTGCCAGTGCCCTTGTCAGCGGCACCGACCTTCATGATACCGTTGGCGTCAATCTCGAAGGTAACCTCGATCTGGGGAACACCACGGGGTGCGGGGGGGATACTGGAGAGCTCGAACTTGCCGAGGAGGTTGTTGTCCTTGGTAAGCGAACGCTCACCCTCGAAGACCTGGATCAAGACGGTGGGCTGGTTGTCAGCGGCAGTCGAGAAGCTATCAAAATATGAGCATTGAGAAACGAAAGACAACGGGGTGACGTACATCTGGCTCTTCTTGGTGGGGATGACGGTGTTACGGGGAATAAGCTTGGTGAAGACACCACCAGTGGTTTCAATACCGAGGGTAAGGGGGCAGACATCGACGAGAACGACATCAGCAGTTCCCTCAGCACCAGAAAGAATACCACCCTGGACAGCGGCACCGTAGGCGACGGCCTCATCAGGGTTGATTCCCTTAGAGGGCTCCTTGCCGCCGAAGAACTCTTTGAGCAGTTGCTGAACCTTGGGGATACGAGTAGAGCCACCGACGAGAACAATCTAAAGTTGAACATGATCGGTTTCCCAAAATCTTTCGCTAATCAACTTAAGCACACGTACCTCATCGACATCCTCCTTCTTGACGTTGGCATCCTTAAGTACCTGCTCAACGGGCTTCATCGTCTTCCTGAAGAGGTCCATGTTAAGTTCCTCGAACTTGGCGCGGGTAAGGGTCTCTGAGAAGTCGTTGCCATCCTCGAAGGACTCAATCTCAAGACGAGTGCTCTGTTGACTGGAAAGAGTACGCTTGGCCTTCTCGACTTCACGCTTGAGTTTACCGAGAGCGCGGAGGTTCTTGCTGACATCGGTACCGGTCTTCTTCTTGTACTGCTTGATCATGTAGTCCATAACGCGGTTGTCGAAATCTTCACCACCAAGATGGGTGTCACCAGCAGTAGCCAAGACCTCGAAGACACCGTCGTCGATAGAGAGAAGAGAAACATCGAAGGTTCCTCCTCCGAGATCGTAGACAATAATCTGGGATTCACCACCCTTCTTGTTGAGTCCGTAGGCGATAGCGGCCGCGGTAGGTTCGTTGATGATACGGAGGACCTGAAGACCAGCGATAGTACCGGCATCCTTGGTGGCTTGACGTTGGGCATCATTGAAGTCTGTTCAGTGTGTACAGGTAAGTATATGCGGGAAAATAGAGAGATTCATGCATACAGGCAGGGACAGTAACGACAGCGTGGGTGACCTTCTCGCCGAGGTAAGCCTCAGCAGTCTCCTTCATCTTTCCGAGAATCATAGCCGAAATTTCTTCCGCAGTCTAGATATGCTTGTTAGTTCTACATTCAGTCCCAGGTCACCAAAGGGACTTACAAAGTCACGCATATCACCCCTATGTTGAACGGTGATGGCAGGTTTGCCATTCTTCTCCGTTACCTTGAAGGGCCAGTGCTTCATGTCACGCTTGACATCGGGATCATTAACCTTGCGGCCAATGAGACGCTTAGCGTCGAAGACGGTGTTTTCAGGGTTAGAGTGGTGGGCGTTCTTAGCAGCGTCTCCAACACTGGCCAAAGATATCTCAGTGAAAAGAATACAAAGGCGGAAATATGACACTTACAGACGCTCGTCATCAGTGAACGAGACCCATGAAGGAGTGATACGGTGTCCCTGATCGTTGGCAATGATTTCCACCATACCGCCACGTTGAACACTGACTCAAATATAAGCAGTGATTTAAATATTGGTTGGAAAGACAGCTCACCCAACACAAGAGTAACTGAATGTCAAAGAAAGGCAAGCGTCAGATTAAATATTGAAAGCCAAAAAAGAAAATGGATGCCTACGTTGTACCCAAATCTATTCAACGTCTGTGAGCACATACCGGATAAATAGCGAAGAATTGAAGACATACCGATACCAATGACTGTACCATATTCAGACTTGGCCTCCTCAGCCTTCGCAGCTGGGGCCGTTAAACAGGCAAGGGCAACCAGTGCAAAGAAACCTAATGAAAGGGAGGAGAAAAGGCGCCTTGTTGAGCGCATTGTAGGAGGAGCCATGGTGGGCGAAGGTGGTTTAGTCTAAATTCTCAATCTCGACTATTTATTTCATTTTCAATTCGTGACGTGTCAGTAGACGTGGCCTCACGTGATTCATTTCCCACCCATCTCCTCCTCCGAAGTTCAAGCTGTCTCCGTCATTCGATTACTTCCCGACGTGGCATCTCTTGGTCCCCGCTGTTCGACGTGGCAGGTCCAATCACGCGCCTACTTTATATTGTCACCTGCCTCCACTTCTCTTGAATTTATCTCTGCGTTTTCTACTTGGGCGCTTGATTTTGATCCGGGGATAGCCTCTGGAACGTGTTTGGTCGTGGTGGCGCTAGTTCATGGCGATGTTGATACCCATACATTGATGCTCGCACTCGATGTATAATGTCCTCAAAATACGAGTTGGAGAAGCGAATATCCCCACGCGTACATGCTCACCTACCCGATACTGGCTTTCTTTCAGATCCCAGTTCACTTCCTTCATCCAGTCTCAAAACGCCGTCACGCATCTGAGGTCAGATGATCGAGGTTACAAGTTCCATGGTAAGTACAGTAATTAGGAGGTGGGATTTTCGCTAATCATCGGGTGCCATAGATGCATGGGGGGCATTTACTTTCAGAGACGTTCTTGATAAATGGATGTTCTGCCATAATACTATGCGTCAAAATTTCTTCAGTTGGAGCTTCATTCAAGCCAAAAGTACAACTTTAACTAACTGGCGTGAACAGACATTCAAACAGTGGTGTCGTCCCTGGCCAGCGTGGCGGGAACTACTGATGCAAGACTGGGTTTTGCAATCCACCTGAAGAACATTAAATGACAGTCGATCCATCCAACTGGTGTGAGGTTCACCTTCTCGCGTTTCGTCAAGATGTCATGGTTACATGCGCTGAATCGTTCATATATAAAAAGCATGAAACACATTGTAGTAGATGATGTTCAATACTTAGTGTCGCCGTCTGATGGTGAAGGGCTTGCTTTGTTCGAGGTCATACAAGCAAGACGCCCTTTTAAACCCGCCTAAACCTCAACTCGGAATTTTCGGGTCGAAGGACGTCGCGTTTGAACGACCTTAACGAGGATTGTAAACCAGCCAGGAACGGAAAGGTTAGGGCGACCAAACGCCATCTTCTTAGAAGAGTCTCAGGCTAGAAGAATCCGGGCCTGACTTCGGAAACCATGTGTAACTGATTGTTGACAGCGTTTGCAAGCAACAACGAGCTCAACGGAAAGAGTAAAAGTCAAATGTGGGTCGCGTGGAAGCTTTAGAGACAACTCAGCTGGAAATATGCTTTAGTAGACGATGGCATGACGGCCGTTAGTCTAAGGCCCATCCAACAAGAAGCTCATTGATAGAATATCGATGATGCCTCAGAAGAGTGGCTTAGAACCTCGAGGGACTCCTAACATGAGACTCAGAGAAAGCAGGTTCAGGGCAATCCCATAAAGCCCGGGCTTGTTGGAAAGTCGAGCAAGAATCTTGCATGTTAGAATAGGTCTTATAAATCTGGAAATTCTACATTCTAACCGGCATGTATTGGTAAGACAGATGGTGCGAGTGGGAAAGCTAACCGCACATTCAACCACTCGAGAGCATCACCCTCTTGAGCTGGTTTACCAAATGAGTCGGTGAGGTATTCGTGGACTGCACCCTGAGACGAACTGACGAAGAATTCTCCTCCAGCTTTTGCATGGAGCTCCGCTAGGCGATGGGAAAAGTAACGACAACCCTGTCAAAAATGATAGTCAGAAGACGAGCTCAGTATCGATCCTAAATTTGTACCTTCCTCCAAGAGCTCGATAGCATTTGAATCACGCAGGAACACGGCCCACCACCTTGAAACAAAGTCCTCCTGAAATATTATAATAATCAGGTCAGCTGTCGCGTTCCCTGTCAGAGTTCATGCCAGGCTTCGACTATTTGGCGGAGATGCGTATGGCGAACTGTGAATAGAAGACAGTGTGCAAGTATGCTCATATGTTCTGTCGGCGACGACGAAGTTCCTATACTGACGGTGGAGCCAGAGTAGATACATTTAAGTATAGTATAGTTTAGAAGCTAAGACACGCCTAACGGACGTATAGCGAATGCGCTTTGAAACCGAAGTGAGCTCGTGCCAAACAAACTAGATCCATCAAGAACTTATCTTCGCAAATATACCTGTCCACTTAATGGAATTGGAGCTCTTGGCATATGTGAATACCTGGTAATCGCGCAAGGATGCGAGAACTTTCAATCCATGAGCTACGGTCAGACGTGTAATACTCAGGGATACTCACTCGTCGCCTGGCTCTGTCTCTATCAGTTGCCATTATACCATGAAGTCCGCCAGGTCAGCAGACAGTTCCCTGCCAAGTAGGTTAGAAGCCTTGCTGCAAGGTTTAGACAGGGCTCCCAGAGAATAGTGCAGGGTGAATCATAACCTCCAGGCTGGTCGGATCGATGGGAACGTAAGTTGTCATTTTCGGCAGCCAAAGATAGTTAGCCCTCGATCTCGAGGACCCAAGATGTGTAAAAAAAGAGACGAATCTCCTTCCGATCTGAGCCAAGGTCTTTACAACGTATGGAACATCCGCTAAGTTTACCAAGATGCCCACCATATCGCGTACACAGCCCCCCAGTTATCAAAGCCGTCGAATCTGGCGTCCACATAAACACAATCCATTTTGGGGATTTCATCGCCCTCCTACGCACTGGCGTAGCGGAAGAGGCGACGGCGCAGTATGCCTATGGGTCTGTCAATCCGCGCAATGAGGCGCGCGAGCTGAGGAATATAGTGAGAAATATCTAAGAAGATTGGAATGGCCTCGCAAGGTTCCGTGTCTACCTTTTGAGGTATGTATTGAAAGAACACCCAAGACGAGATTGAAGCGGCCTGGCAGGGTTCTATGTCTTCACGACCTTACCTCGTGAGATATGGTCAGAAGGTCTCTTGCTCCAAAAATTATCTCCTTCAGTTCAAGGCTCGATGAAGCTCGAATTGAGGGGTCTATGATATCATCTCCAATCATGGCATCTTCATATTTAGGCTCAGGCAAGCATTGAGGAGGCCTTACTGGTCGGGGTAACGGTTACTCAAGCACATGATTTTCAAGAGGGAAGCAGTAAATAGCAACACGGGCTGGAGGAATTCGAGGCGGTGATATGAGGGATTGCAGATACCAGCTCGACGTGGCCATAAAAAATAATTTAAGTCTGAAATTTGTGATCAAACCTTAAGATTGGAATCCAGATTATGATCAGATCTTGATTGATTATCACATTTCCAAACAGTCCTGATCTGATTGAAATAAGATTACTTAACAAGATAGTAATTGTGCTAAGGTATGCAACATCAAGATCCAGCATGTTTTATGTAATCAAAAACAGTCCTTTACAACATTGCCTTCTTCTTCTCCACAAACCCATATATAATGATTTTAACCTCTATGATACAGGGATATAATCTGTAGGAAGAGTTCCCAGAAGTCAGATCTGAAATTTATAAAAAAAAACTGTACAAGAAGTGTAAGGGCAACCTCTGGGGGCTGTGGAACAGTCACACAGCTGGCAGAGGGAAATCCAAAGTTTATTGAGTATGTATGTATAGATAGAGAGGTAGCTACTCACCTGGCAGAGGGAAATCCAAAGAGAATAAGTCTGAGGATTCCCTATGCCAGAAAGGGCCAAAAACGAACTTGTTTGGTACTGTTTGAATGGTCACATGACTGGTAAGTCACATGACTACCCAAACCTGCACCAAGAGAATAGGAAATAGCAAGGAATATATATATATATAATGTAGAGTCCTC
>JABAJU010000027.1:0-197677 GCA_018220975.1 Tephrocybe sp. 9980TJB | reverse complement strand
AGCCTTGAGCTGGCTATTCCCGCCATGTTTCCTATGAATCGGGCGAAAAAAATGAACATGGTTCACTTCGCAGTGCAAAAACCCTGGCTTTCGGGGGCTTCCCCCCCCCCCCCCCCACCCCCCCTTGACGAAGTGGCATCGTACGCGCCACTTGTGCATGGTTCAACTTTTAGCTACCGTTTCCTTTCAGGCAGTTTTTGTTAGATATTAGATGTAGATATACTTGTACGTCTCCTACTGACGCTTCTATGTGTATTGATTCATTTGTGGCCATTCTTTGTTTCAATGACACGCCAATCAACTAACAAGAGAAGATTAGACTGAAGAGTCAGAAACTTCAAACCATGTGTAAACTGTTTTCGCAGCCGTCCAGTTGAGCACTGAGTATGATAGTTGAGAAATTCGAAGTTCTGTGCATTGGCAATTGAATATGATACAAATTAAGATTTCATTCAACGGCTCTAATCTTTCAAGCTATGAAGTCCAACTTCGAAAGAACAGCATCTCCCTTCCCTTGGACCTCATTCAAGCTCTTGAATCCTGCGAGTCCCAGGGTGGTCTCCAAATCTGCGAGAGTTTGGCGGATCACTTGGTCGACACCTGCCTCTCCGGCCACAGCCAAGCCATAGACCCAAGGACGTCCAACTGTCAAAAAAGTAAGACAATTGTGTGAAAAAAAAATTAAATAAAAAGGAAACATACGCAAGACTGCCTGGGCACCGAGGGCGAGGGCTTTAATAATGTCAGGACCCGTGCGGATGCCAGAGTCGAAGAGCACGGTAAGTTTTCTAGATGACTGAGCCTCCTTGACTTTGGTGGATTTCATGATGCTCTCAAGAGCGTAAATCGAAGGGATGGCTCCGTCAACCTGCCGACCGCCTGGCGAAGAAGATGTTAAATGAGAAACTTGGGAACTAGAATTTCCCCACCATGATTGGAGACAATGATTCCATCAATTCCGTATTCGAGAGCCCTCTCTGCATCCTGAGCGCACTGTGAGCACCACTGTGAGAAAAGCATGATTAGAGACATACCAGCACGTTCTGAATACCCTTCAGAATCAGGGGCCCTTCCCAGTTGTCTCTCAAAAACTTGAGATCGTCCCAATCGTGAAAATGACCAGAGTTGGTCTCCTTCAACCACTCTACTCCCAAAAATACGTCTTGCCTGGTCTTTGTATCTCCTTCTAGGAAAAGTTTGTCTTTCTCCTTAGGGTCGTAAGGGAAGTTAGGATGTTCCTGATCAGGTTGAAGACCAAATCGCTTCATAAAGACTGGGTCGGAGCGTCCAATTTGTATACCAACGCCGTGGCCAAATGGTATGTAGGACCTCTCGAGATCATGAGGGCGCCAGCCAATTGTCGTCGTATCCAGCGTGACGACCAAAGACGAGAAACCATTCGCTTTCGCACGCTGCAGAAGCGAAAGTGTTATGTCGTTGGATTTGGGCCTTAGGTGTGCAATATGCTTAGATAGTTAGTATGATGATGATAGAGAAGCAAACGCACCAGTAAAGCTGGAACCACCGGTGACCGTTTCCGTTGGCAGCAGCGACTTCTTCCATACTCCTAGACGCAGCCGTACTTAAGATGAAAGGAGTATTGAGCTTTCCAGCAGCAGAGGCAGTAGCAAGCTCTGCGTCTCCATGGAATATGCCCTGGACACCGATCGGAGCGATGAAGACGGGGGAGGGGTGAGTGACGCCGAAGATCGTGGTCTTGTCTAATAATGAGATCAAGGATTTAAATCCAACAGACAAGTCATACCTCAAGATTGCGCTCAGTTGCATTTACTAGCATACGAGGAACGATGGCAAATCGATCGATGGCCTTTCGGTTGGCGCGTTCAGTAGCATTAGTGCCTGCACTGCCTGCGGCGTAAAGGAAAGCTCCTGTCAAGGGTTTCAATAAGCTGATATTTCAACACGACTTTGTAAGGGTTGGAAACTTGCCAGGGTAGTCCTTTAATTTCTCCTCTGCCTTAGCCTTGATCTCTTCATAGACGACAGTGCCCAATGGTTGGGGTCCTCGCCGAGTTTGGTAGATACCCAGACCCCAAGCGGACCAAGTTTTAGTAGGATCTTGTGCTGCGGCCATTATCAAGAATGCGGTTGATCTTTCCCCACAGTCCGGAAGTGAGTTTATATGGAATCCGCCTAATCATCCACCCAGGTCCCACGGAGAGCATGACCGAAAGTAATATAATGTTCATGATTTGGCGGGCTTCTGGGAGTAAACGACGTCCCCGAAGCAAGCATACTGTGATGGATAGTCTGTGCGCTGTATACAAAGAGCTTCTACAGCGTATCGTTGTATTGAACACAAGCAACAAGACCGTGTGAAGAATTTTGTTGACCAACTATTTTATTGACATCCATGCCTTCACCGCCGCGTGGCTCGAGATACGACGATAGGCCCAGGGATTCCAACAGCTATAACGATAGGCGCAACAGTGGTTATGGGCGCGACCGGCGCGACCGTGAGTCGCGTAGAGATGAAGAAAGCAGTCGAGGACCTCGAAGAGACGACCATCGTAATTACGGATATGGAGAAAAAGAACGAGAGAAGGAGCGTGCTCGCGACCGCGACCAATATGATTCAAACAGAGACCGGGAACGGGAGAGAGGTGGCAGTCGCTCCGGTGCATCCTCTTCACGACGTTCTGCATCTCCACGGCATCGGTCGTCCCGCCCACGATCTAGATCTGGTTCACGCTCACCTGAGCCAGAAAACAAGGCTAAACCTAATTTCAAACCGTCTGGACTGCTTGCAGCAGAAACCAACACGGTGAAAACTGCAGATGGCAATAGCACGGTTCTGAAATACAATGAGCCTCCAGAAGCACGCAAGCCAACGATTGGGTGGAGGTTATATGTCTTTAAGGGTAGCGAGCAACTTGGTGAGTTTAGTGATTTGACGATTGGGGGTTAACCAGTCGTTGACCTCTCTCTCATCTTTTTGAAGAGCTTCTCCATATTTATAGGCAAAGCGCCTACCTATTTGGCAGAGACCAAATGGTTGCCGACATCCCTATAGACCATCCTTCATGTTCAAAGCAACATGCTGTCATTCAATGTGAACTATTTTTCCGCTTTTTGGTCCTGGTTGGCTAATACATCTGTAGATCGTAGCATTCGCGAAAAGGACGAATATGGGGCGTCAAAATCTGTAACAAAGTTCGTATTTTTCGTTCGTATAGAAAAGGGCTGTGTGTTAACTTTGTACAGGCCGTTCATCATAGACCTCGAGTCAACAAATGGCACACATGTCAATGATGAGGCTATTCCAGTGTCAAGATATTATGAGCTGAAGAATGGCGATGGTCAGTCAACTTTTTGTGACGTTCCTATCCTTCACTCATATACATTCAGTCATAAAATTCGGCCTTTCGCTGAAGGAATATGTGTTCCTAAGTGATGAAGCATCGTAATCATAAGCGCTAGTATCGGCAAGTAATTGATTAATCTTTCCTTTGAAAATCAAGCTTTTTGTTATGAGTGCAATAAAAATAATATATTTGTACCAGACATGGTCCACTATTGTGGGACGCCTAAAACTCAATCGGAGAGAGAACTTCAACCATACCTGCCTACGACGAGCTGAAGAAACGTTGTCGACGAAGTATCCCGCGGGTAATACCAATGAACCCCCTATTGCAACCAGCTGACAGTGTAGGGCTTCAGATGTTTAAGGCCTGAAAGAATCTGGGGACCCTCTGACTCTATTTCGTCTGTCGATACCCTGTGATCCGCAACTTTAGCTAGCGCCGCTGACGCTGCAGCGCTGATCATTACTTATTTGTCAAGACTATTCTTCCATCTCCTTATAACCTCTTTTGGAGTACCTTGAATCTCTCCACCATCGCTAACCAGCTCGGCTCTAATAAGCTCTTCCAATCATTGACCAGACACTCCGCCTTAGAATCTTCAATTGAATCGCCTCGCAGCTAGAATTGACGGCGCCGAATCTCTCAACAGCCTCCATAAGTGCCATCAGAGCGCTCGGCGAAACTTCTATCGAACAATCCAACCTCATCAGGTTAGGTAGGAGTAGCCCATGAGACATATCGATTACCCCAGCAGCCTCTGATGACGGCGCGGCAGCCATATGCATGCGATGTACGTCTGAAAGGATTTGCCAGGTTCAATCCGTCTAGCACGCAACTAATAATTGTTAATTATTCATAGAATCGAGATCCAGCCTCGACTGCCAGTGTCGTTTTCAACCGCTCGACACCGGCGTTTCCCAGTCTTTCCTAGTGAACTCCCTGGCGGACCACGACCCAGGTTGTTCACAGAGGGCTTGTTTGCGCGCGGTCCGTCTGCCGGCTTTTGTCTTGGCTAGGCGGATCGGTGAATGATACATAGATAAATAGCCACGATCAAACGAACACAACACGCCTGTATGCCCGGGGCTTCCTGCAAAGAAGGCCATGAAAGCACATAGGGCTCTCATATCACGAAGTTGGGGGGGAGGTAACCCTGAACTTGATGTCAGATGCCTACGCCTAACATTCTAAACGTAGGTAATCGTCTGCAAGTTCTATCTGGGCCACTAATTGCACGACGAGCCGTCTCTCCTAGATACTACGAAATAAACACGTCGGTTGAGCCATTCATATCAGTTTGTACATACTTATTCGCACATACAGTGATCTCGTCGCGCGATATTTGGTTTTTGCGGTGACTAAAAATCAGAGGTAATTTTGCTTAGACAGAGCATAAACGCAGGCCGATTCTGAGCCCATTTTAGTGCCAATTGTGACTAATTTGCATGCATTGGCCCTTCTTTTCTGGCTCATGCATACTGAGCTACGAACATCTAATAGACGATCTCCTAGCAAATCTCGACGACGCGACACTGGATTGCTGCCCTGACTGCTAAAATCATGAACATTGTACGCTGCGGCGTGAGCTCTGAGCTGACGTCAATGTCATGTAGGGGTTTTATCCCTAATCAACTAGAAAATGCCACCAATGGCCATCATCACGCTGCTGTGGGTCTCTAATACCCTTCGGACTAGCTGCCTAAAATGTAAACTTAACCGTGACTCAGATATTCTTTTTGCATAAGTACCAATTGAAAGATCGGAGTCATGAGATAGGTACTAGACCTACAAGGACCTACAAGGACATATAAGAACTTACAGCCGACAGACACGCGAAGGGGCGGTGCGTCAGGGTCGATGCCAGGGCTGAGGGGTGCCCCATGGCCAAGGCAAGGAAAGACAGCATTGTTTTAGAAATTAGTTTGGACAGGGAACATGAGCACTATGGGAAAATATCGGGTGGTATGCTGTGTAGTGCTGTCGTCAACAAAGTATCGTAGGTGTCCCGTGCCACACCTAAATTCTAGAATCGTTCTGTCTTGATTGGAATACTTACTAGATTCACTTCAACCCAAATCTTGCTTGTCTCCTTTTGCCTCTAAAAAACTTGGTGAACATTGTGTGCGTACCGATATGATTCAACGCAATCCTGCCGATGACATTGAGTTGACGTTCAGGGCTCGTGAACTTTGCCAAAGGTGCTATGTGTCACATTGTTAGATCTCTTTGTCTTCAAAACCATCGCAACGCGCTCAATATAACTGAATTTTTCTGGATAGCTGTAGAGCACGCTCTGGCGGCAGTCGGAGGGCGGCAGTTTAGACCCATCTTAGCACCCCGATACACTGGCATGACCCAATTGGAATTGGTTCGACGAATAAAAAAATCAGTATCGAGGACTTAACTTTTATGTTTCCAGTCGGACCAGTCTTACCAATTATTTTGCCGAGTCTGTCGGACGAAATCATTTTTTATTACATTACCTCTTGTTTTTGTTCTTGTTACGTTCGAACTCAAGCGCCACAAATGACAATGAGTTGAAAGACGACGAAAAAAAAAACTGCTTGCAGTAAAATAGACTCGGTTAGTTTTCTTAGTTGGTAATAAACATTTGGTTCAAGCCCAGATCATGTAGATGTGTCAAAAGCAAAGATGGAAACTATAAACAGAATCTCGGTCTTTCATTCTCTATTTCCTCCTCCGCATCCTAACCGATCTTCCTAATTTGCATTTTCCCGACTCGCAACGATATGAGCAAACCCCGTATTTGCACGCCGTGTAATGCAGTGCCTGTCAACGTCAGGGCCTCATGGTTATATTACCCTTCCCCAGATATGCGATGCCGATCGGTGACTGAACACTATAAATCTAATGTACGATACTATCCTTCCTCCTCATGCCCCCACTGGTCCTAAAAGTCCCAGCCATGAATATTATTCACACCACCCTCGCTGTGATGACTGCCGCTATGGTCGCCAACGTTGAGATCAAGTCTGCTGGTTTGACCGCCACAGCACTGGTCTGTGCGTACTTCGCCGTCGTTGTTGTTGTCGATGCTGTCCCTCTCCCACTCGCAACCCTCTCCCACTTCCTTCTTGACGCTGCGACACCCTTATCTGTCGTCAAGATGGAAGTCACAGATCCACTGGCACTCACCATCGACCCCGCCTTGGTCCTGCGCTCGGCCCCCGCAACCAGCGTCGACCAGCCAGCGAACATGACCAGCAGCCCAACGCAAACCAGCGCCACAGACAACTATGGCTCTGGTGCAATCACTGCCAGGACCATCGTAGCCATTGTAGGCGGCTTCGGTAAGTGCTTTCACTCTCCCCTAACAGCACCCGGGCCATAGATCTCATCATACGAAACAGCCTTATTTGTTGCCACCATTATGTCCATTTACCTCTGGCGCAAGCACTACTATAGCCCCGGAACAAGGAACTGTCGCCAGCATCAGGCTCACAACACTTCACCTTGACTTTGTCGTCACCATCGGCTTCCTCCAGTACAACTTTGGTTTCTAGGGAGTCATGTGTAGACGTTCCCGCTGGTAATTCTGAGCACTTCACGTTGGCGTTTGCTTTTCCTCCTGTGGCTGCTGTGAAACCTATATCAACAGTCAGCATTTCCATGCGTCCTATGTTGGCAACAGTGGCAACAAATCAGTGAGCTGTCTATTCTCCAAAAAATTCTAGGCAGCGCTTCCTTCTATACCTCAGTATTTCCTGTTCCCATTCGTTGTGCACCTTTCAGATCATTTCTACTGTTTTAGTCACTTTTACTTGTTGTCCTTGTTGTATTACCACGCTCTCTGAGCTGCCCGATGATGTTGTAGAGAGTAGCCTAGTATGAATCCCATTTTTGCCTGGGCATCATTTCCCGTCTACTTGCTTGTTTTACGGCTCCTGCCATTCGACTTATCAGATCTCATGATACATGTATCAAATGGAATACGCCTCCCTCTTGATTGTATGCATGCATCATCGAGCACACCGACTGTTCTGCAAGTTGTAAAAATAATTCTTGGACTGCACGCTTACAAACAACTTTCGTTCCCAATCGCACCCAAACATGTACTGGTTGGTCTAAAGTTGATGATTCGGTATCGACACTATCCTCACCTTCTCCTCGTAACCTCTCCTGGAATACCCCGAACCTCTCCATCATCGCTAACCAGCTCGACACTAACGAGCTTTCCATTTCAATACCCAACACTCCGCCTTTGCAATCTTCAACTGAGTCGCCTCACACTCGTAATTGACGGCTCCGGACCTCTCTCAATAAATGCCATCAGATTGTTCGGCGAAGGCTTGATCTTACAATCCAAACTCGCCAGGTTGGGTTGGATAGGAGTAGCTCATGCGATATACGCTCAAGTATTTTGAGGGGTACAAGGCCGGCTTTGGCGAGATCGAGGACCTCTAGACTGGGCATAAGTTGGAGTAGAGAGTATAGGTTTTCAGCAGTGAAAAATGATGTGGAGAAATGCCGAAGCACACAATGAGAACGAAAGATGAGATCCATAAGGAAGACAAAGCCCTCTTCAACGAGGGCAAGGCCATTGCGAGAAAATTTGAATGTGTGCAAATGTGGTAAAGTTAGGAAATGAAGGAATTCTGGAAAAAGGCTTCGATTTTCCTGATATAAGGCAGAGTGGGAAGCGAACTCGTGTCAGAATTGAGATTAGATTGTAATGATATAACGGAGGTGCACTGCGACAAGAGTGTGTGTGCGCCGAAGAGATCTGTGGATAGAACAACTTCGCTCATTTGACTGAATGGAAGGCTAATATTGGACTGAATTGAAGCAGGAATCTCGATGTCTGCATTTTCGATGTGCATAGCTTGCGAGCGTCCTGAAACACTGGCCACTTAAACTGACGCTGATAAGAGGCCCGGCGAGAAGTAAAGGACTGTAAGGCAGGGAAAGAAATAGATGAGGCTTCAAGGATGTCATCTAGGCGTTCCATTGTGCATACAAGAGTGATATGCACTAGGTGCGAAGAGAATGGATTGAGGAGCTTTTTCGTTGGAAGATCTTCACTGAGTATTTCCTCCTGCCAAAGTCAATATCGATAGACCCCAATGTACCATGGGAAAGAATCGTCTGAGCGATTGGAGTCGTAGACCTGACTTTGATAACCAACGAATTGCGGGATTCAAATTCGTTGTCGTAAGAAGGATATACGACCCTGATATTCTCCCACAAACCTGGCGAATTTAAAGTGATCTGTCTTCATCGAGAACAGGCCCCCATCGCACCGAAGACAGTTTGACTATCATCGTCATATATTCTGCTGCGCGAGCGTTTTCCCCTGCAAGGCAGACAGGTGATTGGGAAGTGCGTGTAAGGATTTTCGTCAGGAGTTCGGGTGGAAGCTTTTTATCTGTAGATAAAGCAGATCTAAGTTTATCCATGCGTATTACGTAGTTCGCGCCTAGTTTCTTTAGCTAATCAATTTCTGCTTGGACTCGTTCGAGGGCTTAACCTAATTCTTAGAATAGAACACGAAGTTCATCATGAGCATCGTCAGAAAATGCATAATCGGATTTCCAGGCTTGATCCTGGAGCGGATGGAATGGTACCATGAGGCTTTGTCTGGGTTAAGTGTTTGAAACTTGGATGGGTTGGTGGGCAAGTAGTAGCATGTAAGTCGCTGTCAAAGATGTGTGTCCAACGCTGTGACATGGGGCTAGTCATGTGGACAGTGGTAGTATGTGGTAGAGTAGGCGTCAAAGGGCCTTCACGGTGCACAGATATCCCAGAGCAAGTTACGAGGCAAAGGAACAAAGTTAATAAAGCTTTCAAGTGTAATGCAAGGAACACATTGTCCAATTTCCCACGATTCCAATATCAGCTTGCCATAACCCATCATGTCGAAATACGCTCCCCACCACCGCTCAACGAACAAACCACGAGCGACCCCCACCACAATATGCCAGAAGTGTCTGGGAACAGGCCAGTATCTATTCCATTCCTGCATTCTATATGATGCTGACACTGACAATGTCGAGTAGGTCACTTCATATACGAATGCAAAAACACTCGGCCGTACGTTTCGCGACCCTCGCGTACACAGCAGCTTGAGAAACCCAAGCTCCTGGAGAAGCTTAGAGCAGAAGGGAAACCGTCTGTTGAGGTGCCGGAAGAGTTCAAGAAAAAGTCTGTTCATAGTTTTGAACTTGAGCCTTGTCGTTTAATTGCTAATCACTGAATCATGTTAACTTGCAGGAGTGGTACGGCAAACATGATATTAGAGCAGAAAGAGAAGGATCGTTTGAAAGAGAAGGAGAAAGAGAAGGATGAGGGTCCTTCACGGAAGCGCGCACGACGGTATGCCTGATGCCTCGGATTATATTCTTCTCATTAACATCTTGTCATTTATATAGTTCCAGGTCTAGGTCTTCTGCGTCAGACTCAGGCTCAGATGATTCCGAAAGTTCTGAATCCGACTCTGACTCGTCTTCAGGGTCTTCGTCAGACTCTGGCTCCTCGCGCTCGAGAGAACGGGACAGGAGACGACGCGTGCCGCGACGAGGGCGAAGTTCGTCAAGCTCGCAGTCAAGGTCACGCTCACGCTCTGTATCTTCAGCAGATTCGCGCGGTAGACGTTGATGTAGACATTGGGTTTCTGTCCATATTTTGGTTGCCGTGTATGTTTTGTATTTCATACCTCAGAGGAGAACTCCTTTAATATCAGCTGGTACACGAAAGTGGTGCTACAAAATTGTCAAAGACAATGTTTAACGTAACATCTGGAGACCTGAGCCTATTTGCTCCATGCCGTGAGCTCGAGGTTGAAAGAAGTTCCAAATTGGCAGAGTTGCAAGAGAAATCTGCCCCCTTTCATGCAGAGGCTCTACGGATCGAAATGAAGCCAATAAGCAGGCCTTTTAGTCGCATGCTGAAACGTTGACAGGCAGCGTTGAGGTTTGTCCGAAATGGAAATTGCAATGGCACTGTCCTCACAAGAGACTTGACGTACGTGAACAGAAATGAGTTCTGGACTTCAAATTTACAATTTAGCTCATGTTCGCCATCTATCTTCAAAAGATATAAACGTCGAGCTCGAAGGGGATGCTTGTACTTTGGTCTTCGTGTAGGCTTCGAACATCTCTAGAGTCCAATGCCGAAAGGTTGTATAGGAGAGCATTATTATAGCAAATGGTACGAGGAAATAGTGTAAAATCATATTGTCGGGCACTTGTCTCCTCCAATAGCGCTCGTGTTCATAATGAGGGCAACGATGAGCCTACCAAGACCAACATTATTGCATGGATCAATCGAAAGAAAGAAGTTCACGTACCCATACAGCCCTAGCACCTCGGCAAAAATGAGGATTAGCACCATCGAGACAAAGACCTTTTGCTCGTGGACATAAGCCCGTACACACTGAGTCACCAATCAAGTGTCAGTGGAACTAAGAGGCAGAAGAAGGGCAAACAGAAACAGACATACCGAGTCACCAACAATACCAATTGCGTACCCTGCCGCGAGCCCTGTCAAGCCACACGCAAGGCCTGCACCGAGATGTGTGAATCCCGAGAATAAAGAATAGGTGCCTGGGGTTACTGAGAGCAGGAGTCAGAACTCAAATCAAGAAATAGAGAGTTATTTAATATGAACGCACCAGATCCAGCGATGAGAACAGACACAACGAGGCCGTATACGGCAATGATACCGGACATGACGACGGGAATGAGAGACTGTAGTGACGCGCATTAGGATTGTGGCTGGGGTCAAGGTCGCTGCGGACGCACCTTCATTATCAGTTCTGGCTTGAACGACCCTAGGCCAGCAATGCCAATCCCGGCTTTGGCAGTACCGAATGCAGCACCCACCGCTGTGAAAATGAAAAAGAGGCAGGATTAGGACATGAAGGAATGCTGCAGGTGGAAAGGACACGTACTGCTGAGGACCATCTACATCGAAAACCGGTCAGGTTTCTTCCATTTGTACTTCTGAAGATAACTTACTGCTGACGCCACGCCTGCGAAGCCAAAGAATGGCGCATATGGGGGGCAGACCGACATTGTGGTGATGGAAGGAACAGAGATGACGATGTCCAAATTTGGTGATTCGATGTCAACGTCGTTTGATCACTGCCAACAACGTCGATGGCAAGTTTTCTAATAAATACAAAAATTCTTGACTCTCTAATGATGATATGCCTTGGAATTTCAGAGGTATTTATTTAACAGACAATTTTGGGGGGCGAATTGTTCATAGGTCATGACCCAGCTCAAAATTTGGTACGCATGCGTCGTGAGATTAAGGATGGCAGTAAGTATTATAAATGGTATTACTTCTTCTTGACGCTCTTTATTCTAATCTGCTCGTTCCCAACAAAAATCCCCTGTGCGCCAATGGTAAGCCTTCATACACCTATGACGCTGGAAAAAATACAACATACCTTGCCCTTATACGGCTCCGGCTTCCTATAACTGCGCACCTTAGCAGCGAAAAGACCCAGCTGATGTTTGTCCGTGCATGAAATCACAATTTTTGTCGGGGACGGCACCTCTGCCTTTATATGCGCCGGAATGGGGATATACACCAAATGCGAGTATCCCAGCTTCATATTCAGCCTCTTCCCATTGCCTCCCTCGGTGTTACCACGCGGGTCATCCTCCAGCATGGCACGGTATCCTACACCGACGAGATATAGTGGCACGGTGAATCCCTCCGTCATGCCCGTGATAGCGTTGAATATAAGTGTGCGAGTCGTGCCCCACATTTGTCGCTGCACCTTGACTTCTGCATCCTCGACAGAGACAGCCATCATGTTGGGCTCGGGGAAGTCTATTTTCATGTAGGGCTGGAGCGGGACAGAGGTCGTGCCCAGAGGCCCTTTTATTGAGAGGGCGGTTGGTGTCGGTGTGAGGGTGACATTTTGAGGGACACGTATGGGCTCACGTCCTATGTGCGAGACGTGGGCAAGGACGCGTGCAGACGACGAGAAACAGCGAGCAACCTGCCCAAGCTGTCGTACAATCATGGAGAGTTGAGGAGAGTGAAAGATTATGTAAGCGTAAAATATATTAATTCTAGCATCTATGACAGCGATGCCCCAACTAACGTAGGAGCAACACATACTCCATCTTTTGTACGGATCTTGTGCACACTCTTCGTCGTGGGGTTCACCCAAGCAGCCTCCTTCGTCTCCAAGGTGATAAAACCAGGTTGGATGGCCTCGAAAATTTTCTTTTTCGGGTTGAGCTGAGAAAGAGGTGTAGCATCTGTGCCAGATCAGCTGTTATTCATACAGTAGAAACAACACTTACTTTCGTACTCTGAGCCTTCAAAGTACACCTTGTCTCCAGGTTTTGCGCCCGCAGGTGGCTGAATCAGCTCAATTCCTCCTTCTTTACCATCTTTTGAAGTTGCCTGAAAGGAACTCAGTCTAAGAATGCTAGATCGCTACTCATTAGAAAACTTACGCAAAGAACCATGGCAAAGCTCTTCACACCGCGCATGTTTGCGGGCTTCAGGTTGCACACGGCAATAAGGATCTTGTCGCGCATCTCTTCGATAGGAATGTAGTGCACAAGTCCAGAGACGACAGTCCTTGGACCAGTTTCTTCACCGATATCAATTTGCTTGATTTTCGTTAGTATCCATATACTATATCATTGCAGACAAAAATTATTCACCTCGACGTAAAGGCCGTCGGCATCAGGGTGCTTCATGACTGTTGTTGCACAGTGAGAACTCATGGAACGTGTACATTAAGAAACAAAACCCACTGTCGACGATCTTTCCAACACGAAGGTCAATCATAGAGGGCACAGGTTCACCGTTGCCTTCATCAGCCGCAGGCGCCTTCGCAGCAGCCTTCTTGCCTGATTGTTCATTAGCAGCAGCATCCTTCTTCTTCTTCTCCTTTTTGTCAGCCTTTTGTGGCTGCTCAGATGGTGCAGGGGTGGCAGAAGCAGCAGGAGTCTCGACAGCAGGTTTGGTCTCCGCAGGCGCAGGAGTAGCTGGCTTCTTCTCTTTCTTCTTTGGTGGTTCTGCCTTGCGCTCAGGGACCGGAGCACTCTCGAGATCAAATACAACGGCACCAAAAGCAGCGTTGAAAGGGGTCACGGAGGGCGAGGATTGAATGTGATCAAAGAAACGCGTAAGGGAGGGGTGTGAGTAGTATTGTGGAGGTTGGAGCTTGGACTGGTTCACTGGCGCGGTCAGAGAGTAGTGTAAGTAACAAATTTTGACAGACGTACGAAGTAAGGGTGCAGTGCGCCATAGATGGCGACGTCGGCAGCGGACAGAGTATTATTGACGAGGTATGTACGAGGAGTAAGAGTAGTAGTCAGGCTCTAATAGTGATCGCCCATATGTTAATAAACTTGCACTGCATCGGGAAAATTCTATCCACTTACCTGTATATTTGCTTCGCCAGCGACATCAGACTGCGCCGCCTTCTCAATCCATTCCGCAACTTCCGTCTTGTCCTTGTCGGCCTCACCAACATGCCGTGTGCCGTTCTCGGTAAAGGCGACGACGAGGTCCTTAACAGGAGCGTTAAGTTTTTCTACTGCAGCCTGGAAGGACATTGTTCGTAGAAATGATCTTGGAGATGGCGATAATCTTGGAACGAATCGATGGAGGCGAGTCAAGAGACTCATTTTTGGGAGAGGCGACCGGCACGTGACTTCCGTTTCTAACACTCGTGCTCAAAAACTCTCTGAAGCGATCTTATCTACTTTGACACGGTTCTCTACATTAAAATCTAGCGTCGAACCAGTCAATTTGATAGTTCCTTCCTCAATGGCTCACAGAGGTGCTGCAAAAAAGCAATTCAGGACACGACGCTGGAAGGGCCTCTCGCAGAGTCGCAATTCGGACGCACATTGTAACAGCTTGCATGAGGGCGGTTATATTGTTGAGAATGGCAATCGTACCCGTACCTGTTTAAGTATCAGTGACAGCAATTTCTCATGGCTAAAACGAGATATCGCACGGGCAGTCTTCCCCGATCTCCTGACCTCCTTCAACGTTACCATGAGTCTATAAACAAAACTATAGTAGTGAACAAGTTCAGCAGCTTACCAGCTCGTTTACGTTCCAGCAACCAATGATGCAGGTGGCCCTGCAAAATTTCTCGGATGCAATTTTCGCACAACCAGTCGCTTTTCTTCCAAATAGCCCATGGGTAGCGCCTGACTTCATATATCTGATCAAAGAAATTATTGTAAGAGCACCCTAATGACTCATAAAGCTGAACCCGAAGTTCTGGGAAATCGAAACCATTAAGTGAGATATTCCCTTTCACCAATCTACAGATCCTGTCGGGATGAAACGCAAGTGAGGATCCCCTCAAATAATTCCAATCTGACGCCGGCGGACTGTCAGTCAAAACATGCAGGAGCACAAGAAGTGGCTTACTTGTTTCATTCCAGAGATTTAAACCGTTAACTACACCACAGTTTAAGCCTGTTAGGTTGAACATGAACAATTGAAGCATAGATTGAAGGGTGATCACACTTACAGCTGTCTTTTTCGCCTCGAACTTCATCAAGTAGGAAGCTCCAGTAAGCGGAATAGTTTAGGGGCGGTTGAGTCTGGCGTTCTAGGCAGATGCTTATAAGTGGGCCAGCTAGGTATTCCGAGTGATGCAGGATAGGGACTAGACTGCTGGTCACGCCTACATCGATTATGGAGAAGGAGGCTTTTCTATATGCTCCCAAGATTAACTTTGGGCCGTATGGCAGCACAAGGTGAAGATTGACATCAAAGGTGATTTTATCAGCTGTGGTGCTGATTAAGCCTCAACTTTGAGAAAGAAATGTCAGAGATGACTCACGAGTTGGCAGAGTTGCAATTGCAGTCCATTTGGCGAGTTCCATGAGAAACTGGGCGACGCTGTCCAGTTCAAACAATTCGGTGGCTTCAAAGTCTCTCAGAAATTTCTTTTGTGCAAGCGTTTCGCGATCGAAGAACTCTTGATCGATGTACTCTCCATCTGCTTCTATACACTGATATTTCTCAAGTGAGAAAATATTAGTGTAGAGCATCAGTCGGTATGCTGCCCTGCGGAATCTCAAGGATTCCGTGAAGCTCAGGACGCTCTTTTCAGAGGTACGGTCTTTGTGTCTACAGCGACAAAAGAGGAGTGAGCAGAGAAATTGCGGAAAGTGTGATATTGGATGAATTGAACGTGCCTCCAACTGAAGATATCTTCCAGGCTACTCACAGTTTTGGTGATATGAAACAGTCCACGACATTCTTTATCGGTTATTGGTTCTATAGGATCACCTTCACCCCAAGTCCGATTTTCTGCCTGGAGTTTCTCCGGCGCATCCGTAGATCCTGAATTGTCCAAGTCCTCAGAGGCAGGGCAAGTATATCGTAGCACTCTGAGAGCCTGAGGAAGGGCTGAACCAATGGAATTATACAAGACGGAGAGTCGGATTGACTTGGAGTGAGCTTTGAACACATTATTAAAAGATTTGCAAGATAATCTTATTGCGAGCAGAGTCGAGAAATCGGGTAGGAAAAGCAGAATGAGTATGTCGACATCCAAGGGCAGCGAATTTATTCCCCGCATTGCTAGTCGCGAGAAATGTTGTCAGAGGGAAGAGTAGAGTAAAGTATTCAAGCTCAAGCGCTCAAACTCAACCCCACTCTGCATCTTGTTGATGAATCAATGATGGGGACGGACCTGAGGCTTAATCGATATCAGACAGTTACAATACTACTTGATCAATTGATTCACACATGCCTCAATCCTATTGCATGCCCTAGCCAGAGGAGGAGAGGTACTAGAAGGTAGAGGGACAGAATATAGGTATGACGAGGCAGAGAATATTTTTGAGGGAGGACTTTGTGGATGCGCATTATTGCAGCATGGGCAATGCAAGTTGCGGCCCCACTTTCATCGACACGATACAATTGCAAGTGGTAATTATGAATGCAAAATTTGCAGTACAGAAAGTTGTGCACGCTTGATCTCAAGCGCCCACCAGTGAGTGGTACTAAAGCTTAACTTGTCAAGCACTTCTTCATCGACATCCTTTGAATATAATATATATTGATTGTTAATTATGAATTCGAACATCAGCTCCATTCCAATCGACATCGATGGCTTCTCTTAAATCAAATACGTTCTTTGCCTTAACTACGCGGCAGCATTCAATCCGGAGCAACTTGATAGGCCAGTTAATCTTAGCACTTAGCTTGAAGCAATCCAAAAGCTCTGTAATTGGTGTTAAATGATGGCCATAGAATATGATTGGTAGTCCAAGATACCACTCTTGGTTTACGAAGGTGGTTAAAGCTGAGAACGCTGATGGTGGATTTGGGCCTGGTACACTTGGAACACGACATAGTGATCTGATAGCATAGATTGAGCTGTGATGAACCTTGAGTTGCGCGATGCATGGAAGGTCACCGAGAAAGGTCCAAACATCTCTAGCTGAGTAGTCCAGGGGGGCATTCACCTCCAAGGATGCCAGCTGGTCCAAGTGAAGAGTCTAAAAGATGTTCAACAGATCAAAGCGTTGCAGGTAGTTGGATTGGAATTCAATCGCAGGCAGTTCCGGTGGTGTGAAGCTGATCAGCCACTTTCCTTTGGCCTTTCAGCATTCAATCATGCCATCGCTGGTGAGTGGGCCTGCCTTGCAGGTGACTCGGAGCTCCGAAACTAAGCTATTAGTCGCATTGTCCATCTTCTGAGCCAAATTCTGGAAAAATATGTTTAACTAGTTGAGAAATGACATTGACATGTCTAGACGCAGAGAAGACATGTGGGAGATAACAAATGTGAGGCTGACGTCACTATTAGAGAAGGCTACATGGTCGAAAAGGGAGTGATATCTGTTGTTAAGAAGGATCGATGCCGGCGACTGAGAGGGTTCTGAGGACGGGCATCCGTGAAAGGAAACGCAGAAGCTGGGCGATCGATGGTTGGAGCTGCACCGGGATACAAGAAATGTCGAGTATTTCAAGGCTGTTGAATGTGTACGGGAGCTCCCATTTTAATCCATAACCATCAAGTGTGAGATGTTTTACGACAATATCATCTGGAAGTCTAAGCTGCTTGAGGGACTGTTCATCGGTTACCATATACCAATGGTATGCAATCGTGGCGTTCTTTTCAAGCTGTGCCAACTCCAAAGGTGTATTGCCATGCTGCTGGCCCAGTAGTAACTGCAAGAGTTCCCGAAAGTTATCATGGCTGATTGACCGTCCCGAGACTGGGCGCCTGCGCTTGTCCGTCTGATTAGGACGGCGACCAAAGATGAGACCCTTCATGCGAGGTAGATAGGAAGGCATGCGCAATGTAATGGTTTTGCGCTGCTAACCCCAAGAAGCTAGGACTTGAATAATTGTTCTTGGATTTGACGTTGGATGTAGCAGAGGACGGCTTGCTGTGGTAGGAGGTTCTGAAAGCCCGGGTATGTCAGAAAAAATTAGATGAAAAGAATCAATAGCGGCGGACTTACAGGGAACGCGACCTCGAGAGAAAAGGACTTGGACATAGGGGATGGGTCACGCGTGATGGCAGCGAGAAAGAAACGGACGTCCCATCCTCGGAGACCCTCGTGTATTACGACGTCTTGAATATCTTTCAGAGGAATGAAGCGACGTGAGGTGAAGAGAGGGAGACCGGGAATACCACGCTGAGTTTCGAGCTGGATGCCGTGTGGTGGGAGGAGGATGAGGGATTCTGGGTGTGGGGTGAGTGGAAGAGGAGTGATTTGAGAAACGAAGTGCGTACCGTGGAGGAGTTGAGTTAGTTTCGAGTAGAGGAGGGGAAGAAGGATGAGGAGAGAGAAGTAGAGGGATGGAAGAGAGGTAGCTATGACGAGGCAGAAGACATCCTTGAGGGAGAGGATGGATGTGGCGTGGATAATTGTGTTACTTCCATCACGAGATAAGTGGTAGTTCTGAACGCGGAATTCACAGTAGCCAGGGAGTGAAGATACAGAAAGTTGTGGGTGCGTTTTGGGAAAGGGAATCATGATCACACCATCAAATTCCTGGCAACGGCATGAATTTCCATAAGTAACTTACTTATGCAAACCTAGTACCTATAGGCTATGAACTTTATATGACAGAACGTTTGAACACTTTCTCATTGTCCCCATGTTGCAAGGGTGCATTTTCATATTCACTTGTGTTGTTATTTAATTGAATTCGTTGTTGGTAGTACACCTGCTTAGCAGAATGAGTAGATGGCAGGGCTGAGGCTCGAATTCATGAGGGACTCGTATTAGTTCTCGTAGTCCGACATGGTCTATATGGACGGAGACAACGCCCTGTATTCGTATGGGATCGTATATCCATGACGTATGAATATACGAAGCTTTAAACCTCAGAACGAGGGCAACAAAAGGTTAATCATACTTCCCCTTATGGTCCGCAAAGTTGTTCCCAACCTTTGCCTTCAAAAATTCCCCATAAATCACAGACTTGCGATACTCCGCCCTGTCTTCGGGCCCCTGCAGTCTCAGCGCCGCAGCTAAAGGCTGTACATGGGCATCGAAATTTGGCTCGAAGAAGAACGGGATGCTGTAGAAGTGAGATGAGAGACGAGTCATAATAATCACAGGAAGAACAGGCTGCAATGCTGAGGGCAACTTACGAGACTCTGTCAAAGGATTGTTAGAGTAAACAAGACACATGATCACATTATAGCACACCTGTAATTCGCAGATCGATGTACAACTTGATGAAGGGTGGATCGATACAGGCCGTTGGTCCAAATCTCCCACACTGTGCAACGGCCACAATGCCATTGAGTGAAATTGATAGGATAAAGAAATTAAAACGTACTTTCGCCGATGTTACAAACTACGCACCCTGGTATGGGGTCCGCATTAATCCAAACACCTTTCTCTGATCCTATCTCGACTGCCATGCTTGGATCTGCCAGTGCCACCGCTCCGGGGCGACTAGAGAATACTTGAAGCGCAGAGGGTGTAGGATCTGCATAGAGAAATCTGGCATTATATGCCATTCCGTCAGTCACAGGAGAGAAATGTACAGGAAAATTAGTACGAACGTGAGGCATCCATAGTCCCTATGACATTTATCCAGTCAACCCTGAAATAGCAATGCAATGAACCATTAGCTTACTTATGAGCGCCACACGAGAACCCGTTATCGTTAGTTGGTAATGGCGGGTATCCGATGACGCGCATGACCCAAAAACTATCGTCAACCTGCGCACGGAGCCCTAGCCATTCTTCGTTAGTCATCCCAAGTCCTTGCGACATACTGCCCTAACGAAAGCCGGAGTTGAGTAACGTTAACGCCAAGCGAGGCACGGGAGATACACGCACGCCTCCATAACAATCAACCCAAGAACTTTCATCTTCTTTATCCACTCTTCATATCGCTCTTTGAACTCATCAGGACGAGCAGGCCATTGGTTTTCGCCCCAGAGTGGACGCGTCTTATCTGGGTCCTCAACTGGCTTATAAAAGTCAATGCCTTCATGGTTGTCAGCTTTCCCATTAGTAACGTTCTCCTTCAGTCGTTGATACCCTAATATCAGATATGATAGTACACAAGATCCGTCAGATGCAATATGTACTGGAAACATGTAACGCACCCCGCGCGCCATCCTGATTCTTTAACGCAATAAGGTCCTTCTCGTCCTGAGGGAGATGAAAAAACTCTCGACCAAGCTCTGCGAGATGTGCAGGCACAGCTGGATTGACGTATGCAGAGATGTCAAGGTAGAAGAAGCCGTACTCGACACATGCTTTGTGCAGAGCAGCAGCTGTTGAGGCTCTCAACTCAACTTGGCTCGGATCTTGGTTGAGGAATGGAGCGATGTTGATGATGGGGAGTGCATTCATGGCAGCGAAAGTGAAGGAAATAACAAGGAACGAATTGTCCACATGAGCCGTTATATGATAGGGGGATATTGTATCCGCCTAACAGAAAAAGTAACAAGATAAGATGGAATCAAATATTTTGATAAGATTACGGTGAAGTTGAAAGTCGCTTCCTGCTTCTTGTATCCTACCTAGAGGGACAGAGAACTCATGGCACCAATCTACTCTCTCGAAGATCAAGCCTGGAAATCTGACTACACCTTAACTGACGATACACAGGAGGAATTCCGTGGTCTACTGTAAGGATTAGGCCAACCCATCAAGTGGGTCCAAGCAGAGATTGACCAGCTGCAGGAGGTGCGCAAGAGCTACGTGCTGCGCATGGACAAGGTCAAATCTGTTTTATCTAACGACTACACGAATACCTTGGAGCCCCATCTAGCTCTTTCCCTGCATTGAGTCCTTCATTTTAAAGGGTTTCTTTTTCGAGTCCTCACTCCGGCTCATACTGCGCACATTGAAACTATGCATATTCGGCCGGGAATGTCAAACATTACCGTTTCTTCAGCTAAACAATCTTCCGTTCAGTCAACTGAGCGAAGTTGTTCTGGAAAAACATGCATCTCTGTCGACAGGGCACATACACTCTTGTCGCAGTGCACCTCCGTTATATCACTCCAATTTGCTCTCTGGCAGGATAATGAGTCAGGACGTCCAGTTCCTGCTCTGCCTCACATCACCCATCCTCACCTCCAAGCTCTTACAATAATGCTGCTGTCCCCTAGAAATTCAGACCTTCTAGTGCAGTTCCTTCCTTTCCTGACTGTTCCAGCTTTACGCTCATTCAAAGTTCCTCGCTATTTCCTCGGCGAAGCGACCTTTCTCGCCCTCATGGAATTTATTCTTCGTTCTCACTGTGTCGTCCGGCGCTTCTCCACTTCAACATGTTTACCACTGGAAACCTAGACTCTCTACTTCAACTTATGTCCAGTCTAGAGTCCTTAATTTCGCCAGTGTCCTTGTACCAGAGCGTATATCACATGGGCTGCTCCTACCTAACCTGACGCGTTTGTATTGCAGGATAGAGTTGTCGCCGAGTGCTCTGATGTTTATGAAAGCTGTTGAGAGGACCGGCATCGTCAATTCTGGGCGCGAGGCGACTCAATTGAAGCCTGCACAGGCAATGATCTGCAATGCACTCTCAGAGTCAAGTTGGTCAGATATAAACGACAGGTTCAATGTGTTTCAGGAGAAGTTGCAGGGTGAAAGGAGGTTTGTGTCGGTAGTAACAAAATCGTTCACGGATTCTTGGCCCGAATAAACGAAAATATTTTTAGAAACCCAAGGAAGATCTAATATTCATTTCTTAGACTGTCAGCCATGGCATGTCTGGGTGTCTGCACACTCAACTTTAGTATGTAGTTGAAGTGGAGTGAACTGAAGTTTTCATTCCTAACTATGGGAGTTAGTAGTAATTCAGGTGAAAGTATCTCGCTAGGACTTCATAAGGAACAGATAAGAGAAAAAGAAATTATACGTGGAGAGACGGAACTATAAAGAAAATAGATCAATCAGAACAAGGAAGTTGGTATTTTTTACATAAAGCCTCGGAAATGGTACATAACTATTAATAGTAACTTTCCACTCGCACTTGAGGGTTGATCGTGAGGAGTGCGTTTATGGCAACAAGAAGAAATGGCGTGCCCTTTATATAAATTATCATAGGCGACCGCATGTCTCCGCGTCCTCACGAAAACATAACAAGATAAAATAAAATCCATTTGATAAGATTACGGCGAAAGTTGAAAATATGGTAACTACCAAAAGTGTGCGTATACATTGTCGACAGCGAGATGCAATTGGGACAAATCATGCTACAGAATTCTGCTATTCTGCGCGGAACTCCTGCGAATATATCGTGCGGCCAGGATTCTGTGTAACACGCCCAAATGGTGCTGGGCCCTCCTGGGGCTGCAGGAACCCGCTTGCTGGGCCGCTGAACTGCGGTTGAGGTGGCGTCGATTGGTTCTCCTCTGCTTGAGCAGGGGTGGGCGCCACCATCGAAGACGGTTGATGCTGTGGAGACGGGTGCTCGTTCGGAGCATGGGGCTGAGAGGGTGTTTGTGTGCCCGAACGGGTAGGCGCAGTGCTGGCACTATGGCCATTTGCAAGGGGTGAAGGGCGGGCACTGAGGGATAGACGGCCGTTGTATATGGAGAGAGCGGGTTTTCCCCCAGGGCGAGAAGGCCGTGCATCGGTCCAGTCGCTATATGCGGTGTCATTTGTTGCTTTTTTCGGTGCGGTGCCATTGGTTCGGCTTTTGGCTTTCTTTGGGGCAGATACTGAGATGGAAGTAGAAGGGTGGCCCGATGGTGGGGCAGTAGGATCATCGTCAAAGGATTCTTTTTCCTTCGTTGCACGTAAGCTGATCGCTTCGCTGAGGGGAATGGGAACAGGGATAGTTTCTGTGTGGCGAAAAGCATGAGAATCGCGTAATATTGGACGTGAAGGAGGTACATGCCATCGAGGAACATGAACTCCTGGTACTGTTGTGTTGTAGCACCTAGTTGTTGTCGTGTCAGTGTGCAGATCTCGAATAAGCCAGAAGTCTAGACGTCGTACACATATCACTGTAATTGACACTTGTTCTCCGCTCCGTGTTGGCTCTGAGATGACCCGCTTGAGCCATCTTTTTGATGAATTCCTCCTAGGACGATATTAGATTTTTTCAACATGGCTGATAAGTATGAATGACGTACTGTTGCTACTGAGAGAATGAAGAGGCCTTCTTTGGATAACGCGAGGTTGCCAGTTACGCCTGGGACGGGTCGCGTCAGTCATGGAGCTCACGAGGGCCAGGTCCGTGCATGCTTACCATCTGCAGAAAGGATGTTCTCCAGCCGTACTTGAGGAAGAAGTGTTTCGCCTGGGGGACATTGAGCAATAGTGCTGCCGGTTTGGGTGTCGGTCTCAGTCTCTGCGGTGTCAGACTCGGAGTCAAGCTCGTCAACTTCGTCTTCGACATCTGATTCTAAAGCTTCTGGAGCCTCTGGGACACCAGGTTCGCTGGTGGGAGGATATGGAGAGACAGAGCCATTGGTGTAGGACATTGAGGTCTGGATGTACGGGGAAAGAGAAAAGGGGAAGATGGGTTTGGGATATCAAGGATGCATGGAAAGTGGGCCCAACTTTACAAACGAGACTTTAGAGGCAGAGTTGATGCGCGTCACGCAAACTTTTTTCACCGTACTATCATACACTGATATTTACAGATTTAATCTACTCGAACCACCACGCTTTCCTTGTCTTGAGCTTTCTTTACAGTAATGGTTAGGATACCATGATCCAGCTTGGCAGCAACATCTTCACTATCAACGGGACGAGGCAACCACACAGTGCGCCGGAACGCGGTGTTGTTGACGAATGTACGTTCTGACGAGATTTGGTTTCCAGCCTCATCCGAGGCTGCGGCATTAGTCACTGCAGTGTTCGTACTTGCGTCTATCAAGGAACCCGTCAAAACTCGAGCTTTCATTATATCTGGGCACTCACCACCTTCTGGTGACTTGATGGCTTCATTGGTAGCTTCCTCGCCCCTGAGTTCGCCCCTTTCGACGACTCTGCCTTCTATGGTTACACTCTGGCCTCCATCCCCAATGCGGACCTCGATGTTGTCCTTCCTCACGCCAGGAAGCTCGGCTTCTAGAACGTATTTGTTCCCTTCCTCCCTCACATCTAGAGCTGGTCGACTGAAATTCTGGTCGAACAAGGAAGAGCGGTGAAGATGATCGAGGCCTCCAAAGTAGGAGGGAAAACCAGGGCGCATGAGAGGCTCATCAAGCATACGAAAGAGATCGCGGAAAAGTTGGCGGGATTGACGGGAGATGGACATTGTGCTTTCGATGTTTTCTGTGCATTCCATGTACCATGTTGGGGTTTATATACTCAATTCTTAGACACTTTCCAGAACGGCGCATAATCTTCGCTATTCAATTCAAAATCCAGTAATGACTTCATCCTTCCTTCTGTTTCTAGATCCGTCGCGATATAAACACAAGTCAACTCGCACCTAGTGCGCCACGTGCAGATTCGGTTGGCTTAAGCTCTCATCCGTGAAGAAGACTGCAGAGTTACTGTAAACTAGTACAAATGAGAAGAATATGTGCGGTACTACTAGAGAGGTTCCAGATAAAAAAGATAAGTACAATGTTACTTAGATGTCTAAATAGAATAAAAGTCCCTCACGGACTTCCTGGCCACTCCACCACCCATTGCGCAGCGACAGTGTGCTCTTGATTATCGTCGTCCTCAAACTTCAGCTTGTAGGTAGGCATGTATTTTGACGGCGCCGAGCCCTATTGGCAGTTACTACTCCGTACAACTCATCATGACACAGAAGCGATGTACCTTGGGGTGCATTTCCTTGGGAGCTGCTATAACCTCGGCACGATAAAAACAACTGGTATCAGGATACAGCGCCATAACTGTTGCGCCCGCGGGAAAAGTCTGGTAGGCGCCTATATGCGCGGGGCTGCCTGGACTTGCATTCGGGTCAGGAAGCGGTATTATTGCTTTTAATGTCGTGTTATAAAGGCTAAAAAATAATCAGCCAGAACAAAATGACAAAGAGATGCCTATGCATACATAGCAGTTCCGTCTTCTTGAAGTTCAGCGTCTTGTACTTCGTATCTTACCAGTGCCTTGTCAGCGCAAGAAAGGTATCATGATGACGACTAACTTATTCTTTTCGGCATTTATACATTTAGTGACAAGGGCCAGGATCCAGGTATTTTCGTCGTTATCAACCGCTGCACCGTTTGCAGGCTTGCCCGATGGCGGATGGAAGGCTACCTTCCTACCTTCTTGAAGGGGTAGCTGTTTATGTAGCGGTTCACGTCGTCCTTTGGGTACCGGCGCAGTAGGGCCAACAGAGTTACGGGCAGGGAGAGTGATAGAGACACTACTTCGGCTAGTCGCCAAAGGCACAGGAGTGGAAGTACCAGATGGCGAGGGAGCACGAGGTCGCTTAAGACGCTTGTCCACTTATTGATGTGATCATGACACTGTTAGCATAAGTAGATGGTGTTCACGTCCGTTACCTTACCTTGTAGAGCCGTGTCTACGGGGGCCTTTCTCAAGGCAATCAAAACACCTACACGTTCAATAGCGTCCTCAAGAGCCCTAATTATAATTTCAGAAAGATAGATGAGCAAAACTTGCAGAAAAGCTACTTTCTTTCTTACTTTGCTTCTTCCTCCGCGGCGGTTTGGAGATCGCGGAGTCCGGGAGCGAGTTTCTTGTAAATCCCTTTTACACTATCAAGTCCCTCTGCAGGGACAGTGTCGTCAACTGGCCACGCAGAAATCAGCCTGTTTATACGCTCAATTGTCTCAACCGTTGAATGGCTCGAGTATTGAGTCGTCAAATTCGTTAATGAAGACGCGGCATGCGACCAACATTCCAGTTCTGCCAAAAAGCCTTGTTGACAAAAACAGTCCATAAAAATGGGTTCGGCCTACCTTCAGACGAGGCGGGACGTGCCGCGAGTCCTCGCCGTCTATCCATTTATTGTAAGCCAGCGACCTGAAGTTCAGAACATCAACACGATGCTTCCGACTATGATGCTTTGGATCAAGTTTGAATTTGTTGTTCAAATAGCAAATAGCAAACGCCGAGATACAGATCGCCGATCTCCGATCAGGCAAGACGATCAGATAAGATAAAATTGGAGGACCAAGTTCTTGAACATTTAAGTACACTGAATTAACTTCAACACTATACATGTGACGTAAAATATTGTTAAGAGGACGAAGATCATTGTGGTGGCGGCGCAAGCTTGCGCAAAGAGACATCGTAGACAACTGAACGGCGCGTTAGCAGAGGAGTCAAGGCAAAAGCAAATCCTGCACACGCCTTCTTCGATCTTCTTGATGTCATACTTAAGGCTGTCGAATCTCCGTCTCAATAAGTCGTTCTTAAGATTAAGCTATGACACACGATGAGATATGTGTGTTTTAGGTCAAGTGTTTTGCTATACCATGGAAAATCCAGTGAACAGATCTTTCACGAAGATTGAGATCCGGATAGGTTCTTCGAAGTTTCCCAGAGTTACGGCATTAATAGCCAAGCGCGACTGTATATAAAGAATCAGCGCTTTGCTGATAGGGCTTTCGTTCTAGCATGCAAACCATAAATAGAATGAAGACGTACAAGTTCATTCACCAGACTTATGAGGCCATGAAGGTAGTCCTCGACAGGCAGAGTCAGCCTATCTTGCCACTCATCTTTAACTATAATATCGAGTTGATGGTCCATATAAGGCTCTCGCAGCTGAATGGTGCTCACTTCCAAGAAGTTCGGATACTTGAGGCAATGAGATTAAGGTGTGCGTTGACAGGTACTCGACAAGCGATGCGGCGAAGATAGTATTTCTGAGAGAGTTGGTCCACATATCTTTCCATCGCCAGAACTGATTTTCTGGAATGAGGTTGGCCAATGCGCGAGTTGTCTCTCTACAGCTCAACAACACGGGCCTGACTTCGTCAAGAAGGGCAGGCACTAATAGCATAAACTTCCCTCAGCACAGAATAGGACGTGTAATCCAAATTTAAGGGATTTCTCACTGTTTTCAGTTCGCGTCGAGTGTATCTTGTTGAGTATTCCAACCATGTTACGCGCTTTCTTGTCAAGATCGGCGACTTGATCCTTGATTTTCTGCAGGAAGTTCAAACGAATAGTTTGATCTGTTTGCAGGGAAAGCACCTCTCTTAATTCAACATCTCGGTCGAGGAGAGAGTTGAGCTTTTCAAAGTCTTGAGGATCCATTGCCACTGGCAGAGATGATAGACTTCTCCCAGTCTTTAAGAGGTTATGGGTCTCACGTGCCAATTCATCACGTGACCATAACCTTTTGAAAGGTCTTGCAATTGCTCTTTGTTTCCTTAATATCTTGTCCATTTCTTTCTTTCTACTTTCTTGCATATTCGGCGTCCATGGCATCTGGGAGTAAGGCTGAGATCCTCAGGCTCCTCACCAAACTACGCGATTCTCCAGTCAACACGGAAGAAATGGATATGAACGAACTTTCGACCATCTATGGATACCTTATGAACGTCCCTAGTTCTTCAAACGGCGTTTTACACTGGTTCTGCTCCCGTGCCGACGATGAAGTTGTAGAGGCCGCGACCTTCTGTATCCGAATGTTTGCCTATGCGTCTGTGCCAGTATGGAGGCAGAAGCTATCGGATTGCATGGCACATTGTCCTCAATGCGTTCAAGGGTTGGAGCGGGCAAAGGTGACTTCGAGAACTACGTGAGCTCTATCCTTGCCCATTCAATTTGGAATAATTCACTGAAAGCGTTGTGGCACAAGGTACTTTGGTGCATATACAAACGAGGTTCTCACGTCTTTTTACAATACGATGGAAGCATGGGAGCTTTCGACTGTTCTAGAAAATCTTAACAACGCTGGCTTGGTCGACGGAAACGAGTCCGGGCAACGGTCACTTGCCGACGTCAATTCTGCCGTCGTGTATCGCATGGTGTCGAATTGGCCTGTCTTTGGGGACTCAAGAATACAGTCGTTAATAGGCACGCAGCCTCCACCTGAGCCGTTACCTCAATGGCCGAAGGACCCTTTGGCCCCTGGCATGCTTCTTCTGCTCCTCCATGACAAGGCCGAAGTCAGGCGTTGGGCCGAAGCTCAGGCTTCACAGTCTACTGTTGTTCCCATAGACGAAAAATTGTTTATAGGCGCATACCTTCATGCCGTTGAAACGATTGGGCGTCATCTCACTGATCCATCGCTCAACGATGGTTTTTCATTTTCATTTGTTGCCGATCCATCCGACTTGTGGTCGGGGTTCAAGAAAGTTCTTCGGCACATTCCCGTTAATGTCCTCGTCTCTCCCTCCCGGTCATATTCTGGTTTCCGTGGGATTGTAGCAAGACATTTATATGATACTGGACCTCGTTCGTCGCGTTTTATTCATTTTATGGAACCACTTTTAACTACTTCTCCTTCGATGCCATAATTTCTTCATTTAGAATTTACACATATCCTTCACTGTTTTCTTTTCCTTCTGAAGCGTATGGGGTCAAAATTTTGGGCTGGGGAAGGCCCAGAGTACTCCAAGGTTGTTTTCGATTCCGTCAAAGACAACCGGACCTTCGGTGAACTTCTGCAAACCGTGCACTCATCTAAGGATCAAGCGTGGTCTCTCGCTTGGTTTTCTGAATTCTTGCATACTATCGTCGATGTTCATGCGTATAGAGAAGTTTTGGCGAAGGTGGTGGATTTCCTGTGTGAAGAAGCTCAACACGAGCGTTTTAAAGATGCTCGACCAACGATCATGCTAGCTGCAATCCGCGTGAGTTTGTGTTTAAGAATACCTGTCTGTATGACTTGGATTTGGCTGATCTATTTTCTAGTTGCTATCGTCTGCAATGACGAAATCTGCCTCTGAGGCAAACTTGGCTTACAGGCATGCGCTATATGCCACACTTGATATACACGGAGAGACTTGCCTTGCGGTAGCCTTTTCGTCTTCATACGAGACGGAAGCCTGGCAACTTCCCAGAAATGCTGCTCGAGATTTTATTTTGAGCGTTTTGGAGAGCGATATTAGCGACGTTGTTTCAACTATCCATAACGTCACGGCGATCTTGGCCCATAGTTCACGAGCTGGTGAGATAAAAAAGCCTGTGGAATTCCGAACCCTCTCGATTCGTAATTCTACGTGGAAGAAGCTATATCCGAGCATTCAGACTACTGACATTGATGGGATTACTCGCTTAATATCCCTCGTTGCCAAAACTTCCCATATCGACACGCTCAACTTAAATCCTTTTTCCAAAATTTCTTCAACCCGATCGATAGATGGTACGCAGACTACCGCTACAGCTCTATCAGAAGTCAATCGAGCCATGGGCATCTTTAGAAACGGGTTTTTAACATCCATGACTAGTTTTGCGGACTACAACACCTCCTCTGCAGCTCTCGACCTTCTACGACGACCGGGAGTCGTCAAAAACCTCATTAAAATCACCTTGTCACCAATCGAGGACCTTCAAGTCGCTGCCCAAGTGTTAGTAGGGCTTGCTTTTGACGTCGATGCCCGTCAGGAATGTTTACGGGCTCTGCTTGAAAATGTTCCTGGAGAAGCAATAGATGGGATTTTGGACTTCCTTATTACCTTCAAAGATTATGCGCCGGTCATGCCCGAGGCATGTAATTTGTCGAAATCCCTTGTTCGGTGCTTTTCAGATATTCTCGATGTCCTTTCTGCTACCCCGAATGGCCTCCTACACTCTACTCGCTTTTTGGACCCCGAAAATCCCAAGGGGCCTTCGGCCAGTTTAATGAACATGTGGAAACTCATGACCAAGTCGTTCACCGTCATTCTCAAACGAACTCCTGTTTGGGCAACACTTTTTGAAACCCGAGAAATGGTCGTCTGGATGCGGGATGCCCTTATTTTTGGGCGAGACATGTTGGCGACATGGAGGGTGATTGAAAAAGCTGCAAATTCCCGCGAACCCCCTGCTGTTCGCGATTCTGGAAAGCTCTCGCGCCTTGGCAAGGAAATGGCGAGTGGATTGCAGGAGGTGCTTTTTGAACTAACGCGATGGATGCGTCTGACCGACGAGGAACTGCTTCATCAATCCTTTGCACTTCTCACCTCATTACTGTCTTGTTTCCGTGATGCAGGATTATCGCCGACTGATGAAACGACCCAAAGACTTCGAAGATTCATCCAATCTGCTCGCAAGAGCGAAGCCAACAGTCGCCTCGATCGCACAAGGTTATTAGCTCTTGAAGCAGCGCTTGACGAGTTCGAGGATGTTGTGGAGATCATATCACCTCCTCCAGCGTTACGTGCTCCTAAAGTGAAAGAACCGCAGGTATCCACCAAAGACAAGGCCAAGGAGCCGCGATATATTATGACCTCCAAGTCAAAGCCGGCTCCGAGCCTGTCGGCGCGAAGTTCATCGACGTCGACAAAGTCTCAATTCTTCGCAGGACGCGACCAGAAGACTGAGATCAAGTCGTCTAAACCGCTCGTTCCAACAAAGCCACTGGCTGGCCTATCACGCAGCTCCGTAAAGGGCCCTAAATTTGAGGGACATGCATCTACTCCGAAACCAGAGTCATCGAGTTCGGAGTCAGAAAGCGACAGCGAGGATGAGGGACAAGATAGCGGGTTGGCGCGCCTTGGAAAGTTACAACGGACACCCAAGATCAAGAAGCCTGTGGAACGTAGGCAGGTAATGAAAATGGATATTCCAATGGAGAAGAGCGTCAGAGAGCGTATCGCACGCAGAGACGAGATACGCAATGCCGCCATTCGGTTGAATCCCAATATCGGGGATTTCTACAGGGTGATCTTATCCTGGGATTATCAGCATCTTGGTTCGTCTCCTCCTAGCTCTAAAGCACAATATACGTCGATTCCGGATGCGTTTTCAAACTACAACGAGTATCGAAGGATTTGGGAACCGCTGCTAATGTCCGATGTTTGGGCTCACATACAGAAATCTAAGCAGGAAGATCAGGATATCTTGGATGTCAAGGTTAATTCCCGCCAGTTCTCTGATCAATGGCTAGACGTCGATATCTCGTTTACTGGAAGCATCAAGAAAGACTGGTATTTGACTGACACGGACCTCGTGGTTTTGAAACATCAGAACTCATCGAAACTAGTCATGGCGCAAACATTGAGCTATAGGACCATTCCCTTTGGACCTCAACAGGGAACCCAGGCCTCAGTCCGTTGCTTAGCAAAGCATGACCCTGGTTTGCAGATGAATACGACGTGGCAGCTGAGCAAGGTCTTGGAGTAAGTATCACATCTGATTCACCTCGCCGTTTTCTGACATCTATCAGTTTGAAGACGGCTCAGCGTGAGTATGCTAGCCTTGTCGCTATGCCATACTACGACCACGTCAAAACTATTCTTAATCCACATCTCCCACACCTTGCGGAACTCAAGGATAAGGACATGCACGAAGTAATGACCACATATCGAGTCAACGAGCCGCAAGCCAAGGCTATTCTGAGTTCTCTTCGCTCAGAAGGCTTTGTTCTAATCCAAGGGTGTGTTGGATTTGTTGTCTTCACCCACGACCTGCGTTGACTTCGCTTGATAGACCACCGGGCACGGGCAAAACCTCTACGATATGCAGCCTGATAGCTGCATCTCTATCAGCCAAGAAACCTCAGATTGTACTCGGGGGACGCGATGCACCCTCAACCCAAGCACCAACGAAAATCCTTCTTTGCGCACCTAGTAATGCTGCGATTGATGAGATAGCGTCACGATTACATTCTGGTAGTTTTGGCGGAAAGCCCCCTGGTTCTATCAAAGTGGTCCGTATCGGAGCGAAATATTCGATGAATGCTAGTGTGCTGGAGATTAGTTTGGACAGCTTGGTAGAAGTTAAGTTGGCCAAAGACGCTGCCTCGACTGGAAAGCCTCTCGACGCATCAGCTGAGGTCGCTTCATTGCAGCATGAAATCGAAGCCCTGAAACTGCTCAAGATTCAAAAAGAACAGGAGAAGGAAAACACACGCGATAATGCAGCACGAAGACAAGCACTGATGGATGAGATATCTCAACTACGATCTCGACAAACTGGTCTTGTCCGGGAGTTAGATCGGCGTAGGGACCAAAACAAGTCCAGGATGCGCGACATTGAAGCCAAACGCAGGACCTTTAGAATGGATGTACTTCAAGAATGCGATGTCATATGCACGACTTTATCTGGAGCTGCTAATGACCTTCTTGGCCGTTTTGACTTTGAGATGGTTGTCATTGATGAGGCAGCGCAATGCGTCGAATTAAGCTCGCTGATACCTCTCAAATACCGAGCCAATCGTTGCGTCATGGTAGGGGATCCTCAACAACTCCCGCCCACTGTTATGTCCACCGAGGTATAGACATCAGCAGTCCATCCGTGCAATTCATCTAATATTATCTTTTTCCAGGCCTGTCGGTTCAACTATAACCAATCTCTCTTTGTTAGACTTCAAAAACATCGACCAGAGGCAGTTCATCTCCTGAGGTGCTTGATCTTTCTTTAATATCCAACTCTTGCTTATTTCATCTGTCGCCAGCATTCAGTATCGTATGCACCCTGAAATCAGCCGGCTACCCAGTGATGTCTTTTACCATGGAAGATTACTGGACGGGCCCGACATGGACGTGAAAACCAAGCAACCGTGGCATTCTAATCCCAAGTTTGGAACGTATCGTTTCTTCAACGTGAAGGGCACGGAGGAACTTGACAACCGCAAAAGCTTGAAAAATGTAACCGAAATCCAGGTTGCGGTCGCATTGTATGCCCGCCTTCTTCAGGAATATTCCTCTATCAATTTCAACTACCGCATCGGCATCGTATCTATGTATCGGGCTCAGATCGTCGAAATCCGCAAGGCATTCTCAGGGCGCTTTGGTTCGCAAGTGTTAGATACCGTGGACTTCAACACAGTAGATGGTTTCCAGGGCCAAGAAAAGGATATCATCATTCTGTCTTGTGTCCGTTCAGGCGTAGGGATACAGAACATCGGTTTCTTAGATGGTTTGTATTCTCTGCCCATCCAGGAGGCTTCTGATCAATCCTATTCTTATCAGATCATCGACGTATGAACGTCGCCCTCACTCGAGCAAAATCGTCTCTTTTCATTCTTGGGAATGCTCCAACCCTCGAAAGAAGTGATGAAACTTGGAAAAATATTGTTGCCAATGCGCGCGAGAGGTCTTCACTGATAACCGTCAGTACTTATGACGCCATTTATTGGTATAAGCTAACTTTCGAGCAGACTGATCCATCTTTTTTCACCGCTCCCTCAACAACATTCACCGTTCCTCCTCCCCCCACACCCGCGAAGGTCCCAAAAGTAGTGGCGGTTGCGCCTTTACCGCCTGATCTTATGATTCCTCGGGATTTCAAGGCTACTCAGCAAGTTGCAGGACCTTCTAATAAGAGTGTGCAATCCAATCATGGCTCAGCAACTATGACGCAACCCAGCGCACCACTGTCCTCAAACAACCTCAATGAGTCATCTCGAGTAGTGGCCCCGGTATGGAACCGGAAACGATCAGTGGAAGATAATGATAACTCTAAACCGTTGGATTCTGGAAGCAGTACATCTCGACCTCCTCCCGCCAAACGCCCCAAACAAACAACCATGTTCATTCCTAAACCTAAGAAGGTCAGTGGTGCTGACCTGTGTGCGTTCTTCTTTAATTGAACCATCTTTACAGCGATGATTCCAAGGCCTCCAGGGCTACATGGCCTAGCTATGTAACTTACGAGGATACGTTCGACATGATATAGTCTCTGATAATACCACCTAGACTAATCTAGAGTAATATATTGTATAGATATAGTTTAGAGATATTTAATTTAGACAAGTTAACAGGGAGCTAAGGAGTTCCTGATGTACTGCTTATATGTCGTATCTTGTCTATGCTGTTACTTTTGAAGTATGTCGGCCTTTACAGGAGGTAACTCCCAACCATCTGGGCCGAAACGTGGAATGGTCATCATCACACCCGCCATGTTCTTCGTGGGCTTAGAAAATGTGCACAATGCCGGTTTTCCAAGGCTTGAAAGCCATGCGGGGTTGATGACCGTTAAACCTAAATGCCTAGTAAACGACAGGAATATAACAGATACTTAAAGTAAATTACCTTTCAACCATGCACGACTAGTCCTAACGACTTCATTGAAAACAATGTATTCCGGTGGCGATGTGTTTGCGAGAACTGAAGAGGGATGAATGAAAACGTCCTCAGTGATACCAAGCGCACGGTAAGGTATGCCTTTTGATGTCGCATACTGAGCATTGATAGAAGACGGGTCGATGCGATCCTTGCGAACAGCGACTTGATCTATAAAGCCAGCTGTCAAAAGCTGACGGAGGACTTTGAGCTAGACAGGCATAAACTGCTGCAATGTAATGTAGAGAACATCAAAAAAGCTCACTTGGAGAGCGCTCGGCGGACTTAGTTTCGGAGCGAATCCAGCTTTAATTCCAGGAAAATTCATCTGCACAATATTGCTTATTTGTGCTCGCAGTTTGTGAATTTCTTCCATCGCCTAGAGATTCCTCAATTTAAAACCTCACTCTGACTAGTGCTGACGCATACCTTTGGTCTAACAAAGTGATCTGCACAAAAGGCATGCCCACCGCCAGCATATTCATATGCACCAACAACTGAAAGGATTCTGAAGATGTCGCTGGAGTATTGGCCTAAAGATGCATGTGTCTAGGTATATCGTAAGGACATGCATACAGGCCAAGAAATTGAAGCACTTACATGCTGTGACTCAAAGAAAGACTTTCGACGCAATCGACGTGCTTCTTTGGCCTTTACAGTCGCGCTTGTCAAATGTGAGAAATCATCTTCATTACTCGAGTCATCTTGATCGTCCTCTGAAACCAGGCCTTCATCATGCAGGAACGGGTCTCCAACCGACAGGGCGGACACTATCGCAATGACGTACGGAAGACAGCTATGTTGTTGGCCATTGACAAGCATCCGAGAGAACCTCGGCGATAGAGGAAAGAGTGACATCGTTTTCCCTAAATCAGTTATCTGTCCACCAGTGAGACTGCTTCTGACAACGAAACTTGGAGGGCTGAGGGCGCCAAGGTGAGTGAGTACTTTCTCTGCACTGAGAAGCGCTGAGCGTTCGGGAGGTGTGGGGAAGGGGAAATTGACAACCGCGTCGATGTGCATACTTTTCATCTGGAGCACGACACCTTCGATCGGCATCCGATTAATTTCTGGAAGTGAGAATTGATCAAAGTGGTGCTCAAATAGTGCAGAGGAATATAGTCGATAACAATGACCAGGTCCAGTACGCCCTGCACGACCAGCACGCTGTGCCGCCGAGGCTTTCGAAACCCAGTTTACCACAAAGGCTTGAATACCATTGCTAATGTCATATCTGCGCTGAACAGGAGTCAATGGAGGGACTACAAGCAGGGAGGGCAAACAAACCTCTTTGGCTCGCCCACAATCAACAACGTATCGAATATTGGGAATAGTGAGAGATGTTTCGGCGACATTGGTAGAAACTACCACAAGACGCGATCCTGGGGGTGGTGGTTCGAAAACGCGCATCTGCTTTTCGCTTGGAAGGAGGGAGTAGAGTGGAACAACATGCATAGGAACTAGAAATGGAAATCAGCCAATTTTTTTTGGCAAACTTGTGAAAGTCAGACCATCTAAGCCCTCGTCTTCGAGGCCTAATTCCTCATTGAGATTGTCCTCCCCTTCACTATCCAATGCGTCTGGGTCGTCATCTGCAACGCCATCATCAACATCAAGGGCTAGATCGTTTGAGCCAGCCTCCCCCAAGTCAAAGTCTTCCGCCTCAATGTCCGCTGCAATGTGATGCGATAAGCAAAAGGTTTTTAAAGTCTCGTCATGGGTACCATACCGTGCGCTGGTCCGACTGTTCCGACTTGAGTTTCAGTGTCTACAACTGAAGTAGCGGCCAAACTTCTTTTCTTCCGTCTTGCCTCTATTGCCTTTGCGCCAAACTTTGCCTCAAGCTTCCGGCATACGCCTATAATTTCGTTTTGGCCAGTTAGGAAAATAAGGATCCCACCAGGGGGTAAGCGCGTGTGAATTTTTGTTGTTTTCTTGATAGCTTCAGTCACATAATCGGAAGCTGTCCGACGGCTGAAGTGGATGGTTACGGGATGTTGACGAGCTGCGACATTGATGACGGGTGGAGGGGATGGAAAGAGAGTCCGGTTTTCAGCAAAGTCGCTGACCCGAAGGGTAGCAGACATGATGATGAGACGCAACGGCTGCTAAAGTTGAGTAGAGTTTTTGCGCAGAGACGTTGAGCGCAATTACCTTAGCGCCTTCTTTGCCCTCATTCCACATCGATTCCCGTAGCTTGAGAACACGACTGAGCACACCAATCAAAATGTCCGTGTTTATGCTCCTTTCATGAGCCTCGTCGATGATGATAACAGAGTACTTGGTTAGCAAGAAGTCTGTTGCGAGTTCCCTTAATAAGACACCATCGGTCATGAACTTGATTGAGGTGGAAGGAGAAACAGTTGCATCGTAGCGTATTTGATACGAGACACGAGATGATGTGAGGGAAAGTTCGTGGGATACCCGCGCTGCCATAGACATAGCAGCCACCCGACGCGGTTGAGTTATTCCAATCATCCCTGGATTGTCTGAGGGATATGTCAATGAAGACTCGACTCGTAATAAAGCGGACGACGAACCACTTCCAGGCGTACCAAAGCCTGCTTCGTACAGAAATTGAGGTACTTGTGTCGTCTTTCCGCTGCCAGTCTCACCACATATTATGACGACCGGATTAAGCAGGACAGCCTCCATGATGGGCTGCTCTTCTGTCACAATAGGCAAAAGGATTCTGGCCTCTTCGACGTCTGGTGGGCGGTTGACTGTGACGGCCTTCACTTTGGCCGTTGAGGCACTTGTACCTTGTTTTTGTAGATACTGAGCGAACGCAGTGTCTGGTAATTTGAGATCTCGGCCAAGAGGCCCTCGCATTTCCACCGGTTTTGATGAATCAACCTTTCGTTTCTTCGTTGGAGGGGGAGGATGCGGCGTGTCTACTGCAAGTTCATTCGAAGTTGGCTGATCGTAACCTTTAGCCGTATTGAGTTGCTTCACAGCCCAGTCCTTGAACCCTAACTGTTTTCGAGGTTGCTGCGGTTCATCATCGACCATAGGACTCTGGTTCCCCTCATCTCCACCCTCATCTGATGAATCAGAACGAGAAGCCGCCGATCCTTCCTCAACCTCGTCTCCTTCCTCTTCTGAAGAATCGTATTCTGAGTCGGAGCTGTCGAAGGAGGTATCCGAGATTGGTTCTTCCACAGGGGCGGCAAGAGTACGTCCATCCTTCCAACGGGCGAATGTGGTCTAATACACATATGCCTGAGTAAATAAAGAAGGAAGATGAAAAAGGACAACAGACTTTGGTCTTGTTTTTCTGCCGTATTGTAGGGGCGACAACAGTCCCATCTGCATTTCTCTTTAGGGCGCTGCCAATTGCAATCGGCAAAGCTGCCATGGTAATTTCTAGGGCTCTTGGAGCAGACTGAAGGTCAGTCGAAGGCTCTTTTGTCTTCTTCGGAGTGAGGACATCGACCTCATCGTCGTCGCGGTCTAGTATCTCGTCCTCCGAATCTTGACTCTCGTCGTCGTTCACATCTATTACGGCATATGTGTCGTTCCCTCGTTTGCGCTTCCCCAAGCGACCGTCCAGCGCACGCCGGACCTCTTTGTCTTCTTGCTGTTCATGACGCTCCTGGTGTGTAGATGCCTTTCCTGATCCCAAAGACGAGGAAGTCTGCAAGTGGGAGGATGGAATTTCGGCCTGTGTCTGACTGAGGAACGTCAAGCGGAAACTACAAGGCAGCACAAAGACGTACGCGAGTTTCTCAAACAAAACCAGGCGTTCCTCTTTTTTGAGTTGTTTATCCTACATTCTGGGTTATGCATGATCCATTGGGCACGGATTGACATACAATGTATTTCTCGAGTCTTTTTTTCTTCTTGCTATTCCACTTGGAGTCAGCTTGAGTAGCAAGCTGACATAAATCAATATCTATGTAGTCTGAATAAGATATAGACGCACCTCCTGCCTTAACTTTTCCCTTCTTTCCTGATTTTTAGCCTCTTTCGATTTCGGCGCAAGTATGCTAGCGTTTGAGTCAAGTTGCGCAGTTTCGGGTTCAACTTCTGTTTTTCTAGATCTTTTTAGCTTTCCTTTTTTTCTCGAACCAGAGCTTCTCGCTCGCTTGAGCCTTTGAGCATGCTCCATGACCTCGGACTGAGTGAAGGCGATCGCGTAAAGCAAAAAGATCTGTTCACGTGCTAGATGTGGGTCGTCACCTGACTCTGTCTGTTGACGTGTGTTTAAATAAACTTGACTCCAAATTAGTGACTCTATTGTCCTTCGGTCGCGACATTTGACTCTTTAACAAGCAGCAAAGCTTTTTAAAAAGCCCATTCTTTCTTGAACCCCCCCCCACATGCGAAGAATGAACTCATTACCTTTGGACGACGATATTCTGGACAGGGTGTTGCTCTTCCTGCCTGATTATTCGACCCTTCAAGCGACTATTCTATCGTCCAAATCATTTTACAAGGTTTTCAAGGCTCATCCAAAGTCAATTATTTGCTCTATTTCCTACAACATCACTGGACCAGCTCTTCCTCAAGCTCTCAGGGTGATTCGCTACATTAGACCCTCAGTCGACAATACGAGCCAAACACCTACTCAAGGTACAACGCAGCAGCCTGACCCCTGGTCGGAAAATGATAGCCTATTACCAATAACTGATCAAGAATGCTGCCAATTGGCAAGAAACGCGAGAGTTGTCAATGCTTTGGAAGACCTTTTTAGTTTCAGGTATGCGCCTTCCAAACAATCAATTTCCGGTTTGGCTAGCTAATCTGCATCTCAGACACAAAGATCGTGCTTCTTATGTCAGCGTTTTGAAAACTGAAGAATCGTCGCGCTTTCGGAAAGCAATGTATCGGCTTATGCTCTATGCAGCAGCCTTTTCTGTAGATAATGACGACGACCTCATGGATGAACTTGAGGACGACGACGACGAATCAATTAATCAAATAGTGCGGCGTGAAAGACTAGCTCAAACAAGGTTTCTCCGTGATTTTACTACTTCGGAACTGTATGAGCTACATAGTGCTACGCTCTTCTTGGTAGAAGTCGCGAAATGGGCTGACGCTGCACGCCAATACCATCGTTCGTCCACTTTTTAAATCTCATTCATCTCGACCTGACAATAGTTTAGGTACCTTTTATCAGATAGTTTTCACCTCGGATAACGTGCTGCCATTTGGTCCGGCAAAAGTCTTAGATGCATATCTCCAGCAGTCAATCATCAGTGGAGGGTACGACTCGTCCTTTCCACAGCTCGTCGCAGGATTTTTGCATGAACCTTTCAATAAAATTTTGGAAGAACGCAAGGCGAAACCACTTGAAGAGAACTCTGCACACTGGACCTCTCTGGTCGATGCGGTTCAGGGTGGAAATGATACATGTAAGTCTTCAAAATTTATCGAAGGTTGAATTTACATGATGACCCTCATAGGCCATAAATGTGGCACAACCTGTGGCCTCGATTTATGGAATGAAACAAGTCAGTCAACGCTAGTGACAAACCCTTTCCTGACAGTTCTGACTAGTTTCAGATTGGAATCATCTCCAAGGTCTCTCCAGTTCATTTGGGAGACCAGTACGTCTTTCTCTGCTCTCCAAAGGAATATCTGCCCAAAATTGTGTTTATGGCTTTGGATGCTCACCTGGGCCGGAGCACGGCATTGGTTTCGACCAAGCATTATCTTCATCGACGTATGAAAGTATTCTCAACGAGATACATCAGATTAGGGTCGCATCGTGGAATGACTGGGAAAAGAGTGACTGGTTGTGTGAAGAATGTATCAAGGGCATTCTCCAGGCTCATCTTCACCTTTGGTTGCTAGAACGCAAACGAGCGGGTAAGCTGACATCTCATTACTAGCTTTAGTATCTGATCCATAGGCTAACAGCGGGAGATAGCATTAAAGAAGATTGCTGGTGTGTGCATTGATCTCCTTAAGCGTCTTAGAACACTTACCTTACGTTATAACAGGTATGGCTACCATTGCCGCACTCAAAGAGGCACTCTTCGTCATGCGGGCCGTCTCAATGTATGTCAAACTCCAACTTAACACTTTCGATGTTGATCATCTTCCCACTGGCAGCATTTATGTGAGCCAACACGAAATTGTAATTAGTTGCTCCTTTACTTTATGTCGAGTCTGCATGTGGTTTCTATCACGATTTACAGACATCTACAATGTATTTTCTTCCTTCCTTTCTTTCAATGAATGGATATTTTATGGACTTGTAAATTCAAGTGGCAAGCCGCGTGACTGGAGACGCGTCCCGTCACAAATTCGAGGGCGTGTCACTCTTATCAAAACCTCCACTTTGTTGGAGAGTCGCTTTACATGTCCCAAGTGGACGAAGATCCAAGCTTCTTCGAACGCGAGCGTGATAGGCTTGCGCGTGATATCACAACTGTAAGTTGCTTCACGCCCGTTGATTGTCGATACAATGCCATACTCTCAACAGGGCTTCGAGGAGCTCTTGTCGTCAACGAACGTCCTAAATCGCAAGCTTGAGGAGGTGTTGGGGATGACGAAGGAATATGACACTATTGCGGAACTGTGGCAGAGCTTTTATCAGCTCATGCGGGGACCTGTCAAAGACACAGATGACAGTCGAGAGGAGAAGATGCCTGGTTTACCGGGCACTGGTGGTCACGTTGTATCTATGAAACAAAGTAAAGGTTGAGCAAGCGTATGTAGAACAATTTACTATTAAGGATTCCTGTTCACGAACGCAGATGTTGTACGTTGTGCCGAAAACGTTTTCAGATAGGGATAGATGTCCCCAGCGCGTTGAAACTTCGAACTCAATTGGAGTCATTTGATAGCTACCTGTGCATCGAACTAGAGTCCGTTCTCCTACACTTCCTACATAATTCGCAGTGATTTCCTGGTAATTATAATCGTTGGATATGATTTATCGTACTAGGCCAACTGACTAGAATCTCCTACAAGTATAGCAAACTAGCGAATGTCCATCAGAGGGTATGGTTTCCTGCTTGCCTCAGGCAAAGATACACTTGAAGAAGTTCAAATTCTCCAACCCGTCATGCTCCTAACCCTCAAGCTCCAACTTGATAACTTCCGTGTGTATTCGCTCCTTAGCTCCAGATCCAGGGATTTTGGCTGCCACATTCATCTTGGCGTATGTTCCTTTATTAAGGAACGATGGGTTTATCATCGTGGTCGAATGAACTGTCTGCAATTGCTCAATAAGTGCTATGCCTAATTCAAGACAATTGTGCACCAACCTTTGCAAAGTGTTTCAATCGACTCGGAAATATCAACACATCAGGCGCGTTGTTATTCTCGTCCCCAAGCCTCAGGCCATCCAGATGCGTTACACTCAGGTTAATCTCCTGCTGCAGTTCAGAAGGAACAGGGAACACTGGATAGAAACTATATAAAGTTGACCGTCAATTACCTTACACAGAAAATGGCCCACAGCACTACTCGCCTGTTTTGCTGGAGAAGATGGCGGCAAACGTTTCCCATGATGTCGCTCCCCGTGTCATCTGGATAAGACGGAGGTATAGAGTCAGCTTCCACTCCTCTCAACAGGAGCTCTTCCTTCCGTATATGGTATACGAGGTCGACACTCGTTGCGCCAAACGTGATACCGTTGACAGAAAATCGACAGGGATTGGGCAGAAGATGGATGTTCTAAAATACTATGAGCGGGAGAAACGACAATGGGTGGAACCTTGTAGCCTTACGGAGTAGAAAGCAATGAGATCGCGGCTTAGTTCTCCCTGAGGATATACGGCGTGCTGGCTGATAAGGTCCCTGGTGCTTGGAATCATGATGGCTATACTGCCTGGTGACGAGTCCAGGACATTCTTCAGGGGTTCGATGAATAGCGAACGGAAGAGATGAGTTGGCAGCATGTCTGTGTCACCATTCTTGATTTTTGGATGCTGTAGGTCGATAAATGGGCCCATCTTGTGTTAGGAAGACTGGTTAGCGATGGTTTCCATGTAAACTAATGTTCAAAAGGACAGACCAGAAGAATGACAGACGGCTTCTCGGCTTTTAGAGCCTTGAGGAGGGCACGCCAATGCTTATACGAGAGGTCGGAATCCTGGGTATACGGTCCACATGCAACAAACATGGAGAAAGGTGCAACGAGAGCCTCTGGGTCTCGTTTGACAGGCAGCGGAACAGACCTCAGAGGAGGTATCTGGAACCAGTTTGTCAGGAAAGCCAGCCAAGGAAAACTCCACACTCACAGATAGAATCTCCTTTACAAGGAACCACCCGCCTCCTCCATTCTTTCCCCTGAACACAGCTATAGAACCAGGGAAGAGGCCTAGGCTACCAGCTCCTTGCGCTCCACCGCGTATCGTAAGGGCTGGGTCGAATCGAAGAGTTACACGCGAACCGCCGGTAGCACGAGAGACTTCGAGTGCGATACTATTCTCAGTCAATCTTCCATCAGAGACATCTGAGTCGTGTACTATGCGTCCAATGACCGTAATGTCGTTCTAAAAAGAATTGAATAAAGCTGAATAAATTGATGCTCTACGTACATCAGATGAAGATGAGGGATCGCCAAGATCAGCAACGTTGTAATGCTCTTTTATTATTTCCGCCAACTCCTCTATTTTGTCGTCAAGGGCTACAAAATACAGTGAGTACGCCCCAGAACCAAAAAATCAGCAACACCGCACCTTCACTCCTCTCTAATATCTTTTCATACATATATCGATCTATTGGGAAACCATTAAGCCATCACGACCCAATGAATGATAGTAGAACATACAAGAACGATTTCTCAATGATGAAGGATCCATAGATGGTCCTTTGAATGTGACGCTGCTGCTCGTGCTCGGGCCAGGTATACCAAATTCTTCCTCGACCTTAACTTGCGTAATGGGTTTTTGGGCTGCTGGGGTGCTCTTTAGCAGGCCTCCTGGCAGACGTGAACGATTGACCATTGCGGTATTCGAAGTCATCAGCATTCGATGCTGTGGCCGCTTCGCATTCTCCTTAGCAATGTCGCGTTGAATCTGTGCTTTAAGCGCGACGATAGAGTCCATCGTGAGGTCAGATATTTCTGAGCGCGTCGCGGAAGGCCGAAAGATGAGTGCCTCCCATTTGTAAAGAAGACTCTCGGCGGATAGGTTATATCTCTGACATATTGAGGTGCCTGTTGAAGATAAAGTAAATTTCTGTGAATCTAACGATAGATACATACACTCTTCCAGTAGCTTGTCATCAGACCCAGTTCGTTCTCCAAAGACTCTTTTCACATCCTCCTTGAGTGTTGAAGACATTTATTGATTCAAACCGTCGCGTCGAGAAGAGATGAGTGGAGAAAACGAGTTGTGTAGAAACGCGTCAAGTCACAAAAGTAGGCACGTGGTTGTGACCAATGACTTACGAAATTATAATGAAAAAATAATCATTAAATAGTCCTGAAACCTGGATAATAGGGCAATCGATATAACAAGGCGACTACGCCACTTCCAAAAACAAAGGGGTAAAGAACTGTAGCTAATCGACATGCTCTCAGTACTACCCCTGCCACTCCAAGCCCTAGGCCAGATCACGAGGAGGTAATAATACAACATGCAGATTCCAAGAGATGTCATACATAACGATAGTAATGGCCGTTTTGTGGGGAGATGATGCTTTGTCGCTGGTAATCGAGGCAGAAATCGATAAGATGCGGATGCGAGAAGCAAATAGGGCGGTCAAATGACCGGTGCTGTAGGTTATAATGTATAATGATGCAACGGCAGCAAGAAGTTAGGGGCCGTCAATCCTTGGTCGGCTCAGGTGCCGCGGCCTCCTCAGATTCAGAGGTAACTTCTTGAGTTTGGTCATGTGCCAGACCGCTTTCCTTGTTAACTGGGCTGGTCGAGTTGGTAGGAGACACAGAGAGGGTTGGATGACCGTTGTTAGAGTGGCCATTGCCAGGGGAAGCATGAGGAATGCTGAGTGTCAATGAGCTCCATTTTTCATTAACGGGATAAGTCGGATCCAAACTTACTTCTCTGGATTGGGGATCGCAGTACCAACTGTGTTTTGGGGGGCGACGCCAGCCTTGGAAAGAGCATAATCGCCAGAGTCGAAGTATTTGCGATCCTGTGCCACGAGTTGAGACGATGACGTTGGTTACTTGGGCAAGTAACTCACCTTCTGCATTTTCATGAGAATGTTCTTGTGCGTAGGAAGCTTTCCATACTTGGCGAAGAGCTGCTGTTCCTGCGGGTTCAGTTTCTAGAGCAAATCGATAGAAATCAGGATCTTGTTCCCGAACGTCGACGATGACGGAAGACTTACGCTGATATCGACCTTATTACGCTGAGCCGGAAGCATTGCAACAACGGACCGCTAAAGTATTGACTGAGGAAGGGACGTCGACACCGGGAGCGATGATGACTTTGTAACACCTCGAAAGGATATTTTTACATCATCGCCCCTCGTATAGTGCGGGGTTATAGCGGAGTCTTAATTCAACGGACATAGCCTCGCACAACCTCAAGCCAAGATATCCACTGATATCCAGAGTACACATACTCCGTTTGTTTCCAAAGCAACTGCGAAATAAAATATAGAACAAGACATGTTTCTTGACTGCGCGAATGACTAGCGATCGACCAGGTCAAGCTCCATGATGTACAGCATCTCGTCTGAGTCGTCGCCTCCACACCTCCTATCTTCATCGATCCACAACTCTTCATCGCTATCTTCCAACGTGTTCAGGGATTTCCTCATCTGATCCTCTAGTTCAATATGTGAGGGCCATGTGATATGTAGGGTTGTAACTTGATCAGAAAAAAGAGTTGTGTCCGGGGAGCCAGGTCTCTCCTCTACAGCCACCGAATCGCCACTATTCTCAAAAAGTTTGGGATTTTCGTCGAAAGAGTATCCAATGAGCTTCGAGTCGTTGCAAGTACTATCGGAAAGAAAGCCGAATTCAAAGTCGTCCTCATTTACCAATTGTTCCTGAATGAAGTCTGGAGCCTCGTCCGTAGCAAAGGTATCATGATCATATTCGTTACTGCCGGCTGAAAGTTGTGGCCAGTATTCGCTCAGCTGCAAGAGCCCGGAGTTTGACGGGGATGCCTGTGGTTCTTCAACTATCGCCTGAGATCCAGATTCCACGTCGAGTCTTTGAGGAAGTTCATCCTGAGAGTTTTGATCTAACGAGCTATCTGTGTGGGGAATATGACTAACGCAGATATTTGAGACACAGAAGCCTTCGCCAATATGGGGATCCTCGGAAAGGATAACTCTATCTTGAGAGGTCGCCTGAAGACTGCTTAAACCTGTCTCGCCATCTGAATCGTCCAAGTCGAGGAGAGGCGAAAGACGAGTGGATTCCAACAGGGGGAAAATCTCGGCAGCATTCTGATTAACCTGAAGATGCGGTGCTACGGAAAGTCCTTCAGCGAATTCGTCAGTAGATTCCAACAATTCTTCGCAGTCTTGGCCTTCTTCCCCTAATATGACATGATGATGATCAAGTTCCATGTCAATAGGAAATTCGTTTTCGCCGTCAGACCGCAAGTGGCAGGCATCGGCGAGAGGGCTTGGGGGGGAAATCGGCACTAGAACATCCTTGAAGACATCGTCCCATATGATGATATCGGATAAATGCCTCATGCTCGGCGCTTCTATCAGAGAGGGAATGTGATTACAAGCAAGATCTTTGTCGTCCTCACAGTCCATAGTGCTGGGCATGCTTGCCAGCCCCTGCATGAAACAAAGTCTAACCTCGTTAGATTTCACTCCGAGTAGATTGAATAGGTAGGCCAAAGAAAAAATCAGACCTTAAACTGCGGTCGCGACATTCCAGTCCGGTAAATCCTCTCTAGAGCATAACAGAGAGCATCTTCATCGGTCACACCAGAAGGACTATGACCAATGTCATCGTCACTGGCGCCTAGATATGTTGCGAGTGATCTGGCGGCTTCAAATTGGGCGTTGGTTCGCTGGTTATGTATAAACTGAATGGAGGGAGTATTAATATTTCGCATTGGGAACTGAAGTCGAATAGAACCTTGATGATGCGCCTGCATTTGGAACGGAATGAATTATTTGGTGACCTTCGCACCACACGAAGTATAGAATCCGCTACTCCACTGAAATAAGATGTTTCTAGGTCGAGTTGCTTACCAGAATAGGAATAATGAGTGAACACATTGAAAAGCTTTCGGCTGCCTAGAATATATATATACCTGGCACCAACGCCCAAAGATAAGTGGGTAACGTCTTGAGACATCAGGTAAATGAGAGTATTAATCCTAAGCAGATAAAGACTGACTTCACGAGTTGCCATCTCACGAAACGCCCGATGACGTTCTGCAAAACGGTTTTATAGGGTAGAGATAACCTTTTTGTGAATGGATGATTCGCTCTTTCGGACTTGGCTTGGATAGGTTCGCGTGTTATCCAGGAATAACGCAGGTCAATGGCGACCAACAGAATGTGAACAGGGGTCAACTGCGGATTTGAAAAAGATTGCTGACGTGAGGGTGTCAACACAACTATGAATTGCTGTGTCAGAACATGTATAATGTATGTGTAGGTATGCACACTTTGATTCAACCCGCTATCTTTGTCCATTTTTAACTGTGGAACAGTGTTCAGTCCAAGTTGTGTCGCATTCTGTAATGTTGTTGAGCTGAGATTGCGACGAGTCTCGGATGCGCATATTACCAGCTGAAGATAGTCCACGAGGTTCTGCGCAAGTTCAGAGGTATATATTTCTTCTGCAGAAATTTCTTCGCCATCTAGATCTCCAGAGAGGTTGATGACCAGGTTAGAGGTGAGCAGAATATCTACGTTGTCAGGAAAACGCGTTTCTTTTGGCCTGCACACGGAGCGAGATGGGTCACCAGCAAGAAGATGATGTCGAACACTAAGATTAAGGCTACAGTAGTCTGACACCCCACGAATTCTTGATTGCCACACGATGGACGGCATGGAAGCAGTGGTTACGGTACAGGAATTCGGAGTCTGTGGGACACTCCACGTCCAAAGAAAGACATAGCCGAAAAAAATAATTAAAATAAATATTCCAAATTTAGTGCGTCCACAGCCCCATCCTTAGAGATTGTGATTTGCCAAGTTCATTGCATTTTCCTCTCTGCCATCGTCATCCCTGTTCCCAACAGTGACCACCAGACATTATGGCAACCTTGGTGGGCTTTCAGTCATCTTTGCTAACCTATACACCCTTATAGTTATTGCTTCTGTTATCTAGGGTCATGAGTTGGACCAGAAGATCCAAGAGGTCTACAAGCACATTCAGACGGAGCGCAAGATCCTAGAGGGATGTCAACGGGTGCGCGTCGCAACCAACAACCAGGATGTCTTGCGGCGCAATGAAGCCAAGATCAGGGAAACTGAGCGATCCTTGTCATACTTTGAAGATACCCTACGTGAGCTCCAGGCGCGCAAGCTACAGCAATCGCAACAAGATCAACGGCAACCTTTGTCCTCGTCTCCTCAGGTGCATTTAATGTCAAAAACTGCACATTTTCTGGTTGCTGACGCGATCCTCTTGTTGATATAGGTTCCTGCAAAGGACTATGATCCCTCGACCCGAGGTCTTGCTAGTCCTGCGGAACAAGGATTACCAGGTGGCAGACCTCCTCAGTCTAGCTCACCGAAGCCCAAACAATATACCAACCTCGATCTCATCAAGGCCGACACTCCAATAACGCCGGCAAAGATATCCCGAATGCTTCATCAACTTGAGTTCAAACTTCAAGTAGAGATGCAATACAAAAAGGGAATAGACAAGATGGCCAAGCTTTACCAAGCAGATGGCGATAAGAAGTCGCGGGCGGATGCCGAGAGCAAAAAAATCGAAAGCGACAAAAAGATCCAACTCCTACAAACGGCTCTTAAACGTTATAAGAACTTACACGTCTTGGATGACCTTGAAGAAGAAGAAAACGGTGCGTGTTTTGGATGTAATCTTAGACAACTCTTCCTAACACGCTTATTCAAGATGTATCCCTTGGACCCACTGGCGAACGCAAAGAGAACATGCGCTCCAAGCCCCTATCTGGCACTCTACATGTTACTGTAAAGGGCGCCAGGGAGCTCGACCATGCGCCTGTTGTATCCTTTGGACGCATACGCTCGTCATCGAAGCAGGCTATGGAAACTTTTGTCTCTCTCAAAGTTGAAGGGACACAGCTAGCTAAATCCCACCCCTCCCGTACCGATCGCTGGAATGAAGAGTTCGAAATCACCGTCGATAAAGCCAATGAAGTCGAGATTGTCGTCAGCGACAAGCAGGTTAGCGATGCTCATGCTATTCCCATCGGGTTGCTGTGGATTCGGATAAACGATGTGGTCGAGGCTCTTCGTCGTCAAAGAGTGGGCATGGAAAGTGGACAGGGCGGGTGGGTTACCGCGGGAGACATGCACGGGGATGGACAGGCGGGTCATCCACATCCACAATCTGGTGATTTCAATGCTCCGCTCGGCGGAGGCTTCGACGGCGTTCCGCGTGGTGGTTCAATGATTTCTGCAACCGCGACAGCGGATGGAATTGATGCATGGTTCGCTGTCGAGCCTGCCGGAGCGATCGCGCTCCATCTGAACTTCAGTGAGACAGCTTCATTTTCTTTGTTTGCTACTCAATCATCATGATAATTCAGTCAAGGAGAATGTGCGTAAACGCCCTCTGGATGCACCGATGGGAGGCCTTGGTCGACAGGGAGCCGTCCGTAAACGCAAGGGCGAAGTCCATGAAATGAACGGACATAAGTTTGTCCAGCAACAGTTCTATCAGATTATGCTCTGTGCATTCTGCGGTGACTTCCTTCTAAATGCTCTTGGCTATCAATGCGAGGATTGCCGATACACATGCCACAAGAAATGTTACGAGAAAGTTGTCACAAAATGCATTTCAAAGTCCAACACTGGGGTATGTCGCCGCTATCGGCGTTTAACTAGTCGTTGACCTTTGAACAGGACGACGAAGAGAAAATCAATCATCGCATCCCTCATCGGTTCGAACCCTTGACGAACATTGGGGCCAATTGGTGTTGCCATTGCGGCTATATGCTGCCTCTTGGCCGCAAGAACGCTCGTAGATGCTCGGAGTGCAGTATCACCTGCCATGCTAACTGTGCGCACTTGGTTCCCGATTTCTGTGGGATGACCATGGAAAGGGCGAATGAATTGCTGCGTAATGTACGAGATATCAACCGTGCGCGTGCAGATAAATTAGCTCGACCACCTGGTCGTGATTACACCGACCAACATGTCGCGCCCCCATCCATCGATCTTCAACTCGATCGCATGAAGCTAGGTGGCCAAGAACCCGTCATTCCATCGCTTCCTCCAATCGACTCCTCGGGTCGTCCCCAGCCTCTTCCACAGCAGGATAAATATCAATACCCACAGCAACAGCAACAATTCTCTCCTCCACAACCACCTCAACAATTACCACAGCAGCAGCCCGCACCTTATACCCAAACACCGCCTGCAAATGCACGTCCACCCGTTGCTCGGGTTCCTGTACCCCCTGGTTATCCGCCGGATGGACGACCTCCTCAGGGCCCTTATGACCAGCCCCCTCCAGTTGGTTTTGATTATGGTCCACCGCAAGGTTATCCGGTAAGCCTCGTCGTATAAGTTTTGAAAACAGAGACGTTGATCACTCCGTTGTAGGGCCCGCGAACCCAAGTTCCTTCATTGCCACCCAAGCAGCCTGTAATGTCTCCTGTGCAACAAACACGTCCCTTAGATGGCCGTGTGCCTTTGCCCTCGTCGCCAAAACGGGCACCTCAAGAGGTGGTACCTATTCGGCAACAAATGCCACCACCACAACAACCACAGCAACCTGCACGTGGATCTAGGAAAGTCGGTCTTAATGACTTTAACTTCCTTGCTGTTCTTGGCAAGGGAAATTTCGGAAAGGTCATGCTGGCGGAGGAAAAGAGTTCAAACGGTCTTTACGCCATCAAGGTCTTAAAGAAGGAGTTTATCATCGATAACGATGAAGTCGAGAGGTGAGAACCACCATTCTTACAGATAACTCAATTCTGACTTGATTCTTCGACAGTACTCGTTCGGAGAAAAGAGTCTTTTTGGCGGCTGCCAAAGAGCGACATCCTTTCTTGCTCGGCTTGCACTCTTGTTTCCAGACCGAGACTAGAGTTTATTTCGTCATGGAGTACGTGAGTGGTGGTGATCTCATGTTACACATCCAGCGAAAGCAGTTCTCCCTTCGACAAGCCAAATTTTATGCATCGGAGGTATTACTCGCTCTGGAGTACTTCCACGCTAATGGAATTATATATCGGTACGTTTATTTTCCACTTTATTAGTATGGATCTAACGCCTGGTACAGTGATCTCAAACTTGACAACATTCTACTGACTCTAGATGGACATGTCAAGGTCGCTGATTACGGTCTCTGCAAAGAGGAAATGTGGTATGGCAACACAACTAGCACATTCTGTGGTACTCCAGAGTTCATGGCACCGGAGGTGAGTTGCGTCGCGCTGCGCTCTCCTTCGCAATCTGATACATATTTGGCAAGATCCTCCTTGAACAACGCTATGGACGCGCTGTTGACTGGTGGGCTTTCGGTGTCCTGACATACGAAATGTTGCTTGGCCAGTCTCCCTTCCGTGGTGACGACGAAGATGAGATTTTCGATGCCATCTTGGAAGACGAACCCCTTTATCCCATCACTATGCCAAGGGACGCCGTTTCGATCCTGCAGAAAGTGAGATTTCGTTTTAATCGCATTGAATTTCTCATATGCTGATTCTGCTCCTATTGCAGCTTTTGACGCGCGATCCTGCACGTCGCCTTGGTTCAGCCAAAGAAGATGCTGAAGAGATCAAGAGGCAGCCCTTCTTCAAGGATGTCAATTTCGATGATGTCCTTCACAAGCGCATCCCTCCGCCTTACTTCCCAACAATTGTGGGTGGTTCGGAGATAATCTATCGTCATTTTACTCACATGTGTTTATAGAACGGAAGCGCCGATACCAGTAACTTCGACGAGGAGTTCACCAGGGAAAAGCCCACCCTTACTCCAGTGCATGGACAGCTATCAAATCGGGATCAAGCTGAGTTTAACGGATTTTCCTGGGTATGTTCATCTCTGTATGATTATCTACAGACTCTAATTCAACACAGGTGGCTCAATGGGCGGATGTGTAACATGTTTATCCGATTCCTTTGAGAGCTTCCTTCTGTATATTCGCCTTATTACGTTTATAAAATATAGCATCCGTCTTGTTGTAGCTTGCATGTGACGTCCTTCGTGTACTCAAATATCTGCGCTCATAAATAGGAATCCTCATAGTTATTTCTCTACATACACTTAATTGCTCAACTGCTACTGATCAAGGAGCTAAATTCAAAGAGAGAGAAGACATCAATTGGGGAAGACCGCATTGGGTTAAGGGTCGTGTTTGACATTTTCACTTCGCACATATATGAGACAATGAAAATAAAATTTCAACGCAAGTGCGATGTGATTGCAATTGCTTGATGTACTGCTAAACCTTGAAGCTTTGAAGATCCATTCAACGAGCAAACATCTACTACTATGGTACTACTTGATAAAGATACGTCGTGATTGGTTCATACATCTATAGACGCTAGATGGTAAGACAACGAAGACTGGCCGAAGTCTATCTAATTTTCACTATTTATTTAGTTGGCTCTCCGATATCTATATCTTAAGCTCGATAGCAAAATTTCGACACCCTTAAAACGACTCGCAGTCAGACAAACCCTACATTTCACTGAAATGGTTCCGGCCACTGCTCAGATGTCTACAGATTAAAAGATCCTAGTATCGCCACGATCCCTTCATTCAAGCATGAGTCTAAAATCCAACTTGCCTTCAGTTACTTCAGCGTTTTTTTTTTTTTTGTGGGGATCCCTTTGGACTAGAAGACTTCTTCAATGATGTCGCGGGTCCTTCTGGAGGGGTAGCACTGGAATCCCAATTTATTTTTACGCCGTTGTAATTTTTTGCGTCAGTGACTCTTTGGCGAACTCCTGAAGGAGATCATGTATAGGCATGCTTAAAGAGAGTCATGTTCCTCACTTCGTCAGTTTCCAGGATGTACCTCTCCCAGTCAATAAACTAGGAACGTTCTTCTTTATCATTGGATGTGACGACCTAATTCATGCTGTAAGTACAGCTTAGAGTAGAAAGAAGATCATGCAAGAGGTTGCATTGTCCATATTGATATCGCTAGTACGAATTGTACAAAACTTGCCGTCAATACGACATTGAAGTGACACATACCCCGACGTGATGGGGATAGCGTGGATAGTCCCTAAGGTGCTGAATGATACCAGAGCCACAACGATGGATTGTAAGGAGAAAAGGAGGTTAATCGCATGATTGTACAGGAGACTCCAGGAAAGGTGTTTAACAGTCAAGACCCAAGAGATCAGAAGTAGCAGGAGAGTGACAGTGGAAGAGGACCAGCCTGAGGAAATGTCAGAAGAAAAGACGCCTTATATTTATGTCTCCAATGGTGTCGTCAAGGGCCCACAGTGGTCAAGGACGGAACGACATCCATACACATTGCATTTGGAAGGATGGATAATCTGTCCAGTGCCGCTCACAGCTTGAATGTAACAAAGGACACCCACAGACTCACATACGCCCCTTTTATGCAGGTAGATGCTTTAGATATCTGTACAAGATCCCTTGACACAGAACGCTATGTATACATAGGTAGTATACGATTCGTTTGGCAACTGTCGCGTCGCAGCCAAGGTCAAGGATGGAACAAATGCAAGGACATCCCAAATCCACCTTGTGACCTTCATAAAAGGTTTTGTTCCGTCTGCATTCTACCAGCTACAGCTGCGGCACTAGTATATGCGTTGAGTGAGCATTATGGTACGGCCGTTATTGTTCTGCTCAGATCGCTTACTGTGCATAGAAAAATGTTTTCAAAAAGTAATACCCAAGAAGTACGGATCCACATGAGATAGATTGTTAATTGAACTAAGTAGGAGATTGGTTGGACATATGGAAATGGAGAACCAAGTGTCGGTGATTAGATTATCAATTATTTATGCATCGTAAGTATTCATGATCGGAAATCTGCGGACTTGCCAAGAACTGAGTAATACTGTCACAAGTGAATGAAGTGCTGTATCTCAAATGTCCGTTCACCAATTGCCCCAAGAGCTGTTTCGCGCCATCTTCAGCCATCTGACTACAAAGGATTTACGCGCATGCGCTCTAACGTGTAAAGCACTCCTCTCACCCGCTCAAGATGGACTTTCCCGTAGCACTTTGCGGATGTACAAAGAATGGCACGTTGAGGAGAGGCTGGAGTTGCTGGAGTCCATGCCTCACGTTGCAAAATTCATCAAGCATTTAAGCTTGCGCGAATTTGATGCACGTTGGATCTCGCACTCCGAGGCATTCCCGAAGCTCTTGGGCCTCATGTCTATATCTACCTTTTCTCTCGCCCTCCATCACCGTCGGCGCAATTTGAGGAGACCCCGCTTCGAATTTCCTTGCTTATCGAGGTTAGAATGTCTAACGGAGATCACTCTTAGAGAGGACGAACCAAAGGGGAGGGGACACATGCATTTCTACGGCGATAATGCTCTGCCTACCTTCTTAAATCAGTTTCCAAATCTTCAGAAAATTTACTTTGAAGAGTGCTGGGTAGGTAACTCCATCCCTAGCGATGAGGGGGGGCTTTCGGACAAAATTCCACCTCCGATATTCCATTTGGAAACATTGCATGTATTCACATGTATGGACCAAGTCGTATTGGATTGGCTCATCGCGGCGCTCTCATCACTACGAACATTGGACTTTTCCAGTTTGTACCATAGACCTGGCTTCCCCTTTCACAACACCGCCTTTGTTGTCAAGTACATAGCTGCGGCTGGTTCATCCTTGCAGCACCTAGTGGTAGGGGTAGCTGGCGCATCTGAGGCTGGTTAGTCAAACCTTCTTTTCGACAGCTACCTTCTCGCTTATATAACCGTTGCATAGATATGTGTTTATTCATCCGTGCATTACGGATGCACGCTACCAATCTGTGCTCGCTCAATTTCGAGGGTGGATCTGTCCAACTGATGGTACAACTACTTCTCCTTCTTGGCACGCATGCACATCTACAATACCTCACCTTCACTTTCACACTTTACAAGGGCCTTGTAGAGAGTGCTCCGTGGGGGGATCTACAGGGTCTTCTGCTTGGAGAGCGTTTCCCAGCGTTGAAACGTGTTGAGCTATGTTTTATGCAGTCTCAAAGCAATCCCGTGTACACTACACCTATTACTCCCCCTGTTCCTCGTCTTCTTCAGAAGAGGATGATATGCGTATCATACATGGCATACTAATTTATCAGGTCTATATCTACATTTTCTCTTGTCATTTATCACCGTCAGCGCAATATAAGGAGACCCCGCTTCGACTTTCCTTGCTTATCGCGAGGTTAGAATGTCTAACGGAGATCACTCTTAGAGAGGACGAACCGGAGGGGAGGGAACACATAGATTTAATCAGCGATTTGAACGCTCTGCCTACCTTCTTAAATCAGTTTCCAAAGCTTCAGAAAATTTACTTTGAAGAGTGCTGGGTAGATAACTAACTACATCCCTGAGGGCAAACTTTCGGACAAAATCCCATCCCCGGTATTCCATTTGAAAATGTTGGATATATTCGCATGTCTGGACGCCGAAGTCGTCTTGGATTGGCATTCCGGCGCTCTCATCACTACGAACGTCGGGTATTTACAACTTGTACCATAAACTAGGCTTCCCTAGACCAGGCTTCCCCTTTCGCAACACCGCCGTTGTTATCAAGTACATAGCTGCAGCTGGTTCATCATTGGAGCACCTAGCGGTAGGAGTAGCTGGCGCATCTGCGGCCGGTTAGTCAAATCTTCTTGTCAACAGATACCTTCTCACCGATCTATCCGTTGTATAGAGCTGTGTTTATTCATGAGTACATTACGGATGCACGCTACGAATCTGTACTCAGTTTCAACAGTGGATCTATCCAACTGAAAGTACAATTACTTCTCCTGCTTGACACGCATGCAGATCACAATACCTCCACTTCACTTTCTATCCTTACGAGGGCTTTGCAGAGTGTCGCATGGAGGGATCTACAGGATCTTCTGCTTGGAGGTTGTTTCCCAGCGCTGAAAAGTGTTGAGCTGTGTTTGATGCAGTCTCAAAACAATCCCGTGTACACTGTGCCTATTATCCCTCTGTTCCTCGTCTTCTTCTTCAGAAGATGATATCCGTATCAAACAAACATGACATACTAATTTCATCGATATCACAAGTTGGAAAGTGCGTATTTTTCACATTTACACTTCTCGAGCAATGAAGACATAAACTCATGGCTAGCCGTCAGAGTTGCCTATTCCATCATTACATCTCTGCCGAAGGATACTCAACAGCGAAATGGGGTAAAGAACTCTTTTTTTAGCAACGTTTCGCAAACATGCTACCATCCAGGTCGCTTAGGAGAATTTTTTGTTGCACACACAGTAAAATCGCCAGTGGCAACGTCAACTATTCGCCTCGCCTCGTAATTACATTATCCATACAATTTTCAAGTAATGCGGGTTTCTGCATGGCGTCCATCAGACACAGATGCCCACATGGCAGCTGGCTCATATCGCCAGACACCTGTCAACACCAGAAACAAGGTTCGCGTAATCCAAGTTACCGAGAATTTCCGGAAACGCCACAAGGCGCAGCAAGGGGGCCGAAATAAGCATCATTATGGGACCATATGGGAGTGACGTCGTGATGAGCAGTGGCGCTTTGTAGCAAGAAATTTCATTTGCTATGGACGAACCGGGACGGATACTGATCCACTATGAGTCCAAAACTTCTTGTTGCTGTTGTTGCTAAAATGGTGAGAGTAAGTACTATGTAGAGGTACTTGGCGTATCAAATATGATCGATTCACTGCCATAAAGCTTATACAACGAAACTACTAACTCGAGTTGGAATGTAAACACTGCAACTCCGAGTCGCCAAAACGAGATCTGCAGGGAACTTTCAACTAGTAGAATGCCCTATCAATTACAGAATATTGTCCCTATGTAAATCCCGTCTTCATATGGGCCTTGAAAGGAAAGGTTCATTAGGTTCAAGGAACAAGGTGCTCATGGCCGGGATTCAAACATACCCAAGTGATCTATTATGTTCCCCAGGAGGAGGTTGGGGACCGTTTCGTTTGTGCATTCTGGATCGTACGCGTTATCTTGGCCTGTTCCAATTGAAGACTTAGTAACCAGGTAGGGCAAGATGTTTTGAGTCGTTATCCGACTGCAGTGACGCACCTGCACATGCAACTGCTTTGTTTTGGGAAAGAAGATGCTAACGAAAACGAGACGAGGACTTAATGCTAGTTAATCAAATTAATTAAATGATGCACGAACAATCTCTCCCTGTGGGTGGACAAAGCCTAGAAAACGACCAGGAACGATCGGAATAAGGTCCTGAAGGATTGAAGATAAAAGTTATCACTGATATTGAAGGGTGATCCAGAGTCACGGTTCTGAGACACTTACACGTTCATTGTTAATCCGTTTGAAATTCGTAATCTAGCGATATGCCATGTATAGTTAGGCAAAGGAGCGTGGTCGGGAGATGGCCTGCACAGACCTTTGAATCAAAGAAATCTGCAAACGCGCGGTCACCAACTCGGGGTGTACCGAAGGTAGTAGAGGATACCGTCACGTGGGCAGGGAGTTGGAGGCGGAGGGAAAGCGCGGAAAGCATTGCGAGTGCGCCACCCAACGAATGTCCGACCTAATTGAATGCAAAGTCAGATTCATGCACTTGACCTTGGCAAACATGCAAGTGGCGTACCGTGATCACTTGATTGACATTCTTTTCTACTATTAAGCGTTTGGCTTCAGCAGTAATGGCCTGAGAGGTGATAGCGTGTTCATCGCGAAAGCCACTGTGCACAGTCACACTGTTGGGTACACCAGGGAAGAGTGTTGGGTCCAGTGGCCCTCGTAAAATTTGTACATCGGTAAGGTCTGATTCCCTGTTGAGTATGACAAGAAATGTTACGAGTTATGTGGCGCTAGCAATTAAGGAAAAACTTACAATTGAAGGGGGTCAGTACCCTGATATGCGACTACGACGGCATTTCCCTGTGGCCAGAAGCCTACAAAGACTGAACAGAGGGCACAGAGTCAGATCACGCGATGAAAAAAGGGATGCCCCATCTGCCGACACTAACAGAACTGGACACTGTTGCCATCTCCACCGACCAACGTAGGTTCAAATCCTGAAAGCGCATCACATGCTTCTGAAATAGGTATCCACGACGCCATCAGCTTTGGAGATCAGGATGCACATGAAGATAAAAGCCTACGTCCGCATTCCCAACCCCGGATTTTGGTTGGTTCACAATAAGCAGCTCGAGCGAATTGCGTAAAAGGCACGAGACTTTCAAGTTGACTAGAGGGCAGAATGGTTGCGCGACGCTCGAGGCCTAAGCTAGGTTCCAAGGGTCCTGCACGGACATTGGGTGCAAGAAAGGAGAGAGCGAAAACAAGGAGAGGAAGGGAAGTGAACATTATGGCCCAGGGTTCGAACTTGAACTTGGCGGGGTAATTTAAAGTGAGGCAAGATGAATGAATGGCAGGCGGTCCTACCAAATAAAGAGGGACAGAAGGTTAGCCATCCGTCGATGGCGTTGCAGCCGCAGAATCGGGTAACGAGAGCAAATACGACAAGCTCTGATTATCTTGTCCAAAAGTCTCTGGAGATCTGTGATATCAGGGGTATAATGTTGCTACGTGCTACGTATGTAGCACTCGAGCGACGATGACGCATTAGATCAGGCTTATCTCGAGCTTGAAAGGACAGCCAAGACCGCGTAGTACATGTGGAGGATAAGTCAGGTGCCAGCTCGCGCTCAAGGCTTGTCGTGCGATATTGGGCACGAGACGCGACGCGACTCGACGCGATCGTGGGTCTCAGGACTCGTTGTTGATTTCGAGCGGAAAGCTGATAGCCGTAGCCGGAGGTGTCTGGGGGGATCATTGGAACCTCGTGCAAGTGAATTTTCTAGACTTTTACCCCGCAATTTTGTCATAAATATTCGTCTACATAAGACGGCTGGCGGCCGCGGGGAGGACGCATCAGAATGAAGTTGAATTAATAAAATTTGGAGACGAGTTCTAATAGAGGGACGCAAACAAAAGACAACATAAGCTCATAACTATTAGTGCGTAGTCGTGGTTGAATTGGATTGGATTTTACTGACTTTACTGACCATACTGCCTCTCACAGCAGCCACCACTATCCCTTTACATGTTTCTCTCATAAAATCACTAAAATGTTCGCTAATTCTTCCAGGCATATCCTAGACTCTTATTCCGCGGCTCAACCCCACCCCTCGTACTCCGAGGCAGACTATAGTGCCTCTACTACCTTTTCTGACAACAGATACCAAACCAACCACTCACAACCGCTCCTTCCTTTCAATCCCGATGCTCCGAACCATTTTCCGAATCGTCAATTAAGCGCAGAACGATACGACCTCGAACGTTCTTCGCTGAGTCCTGCTTCGTCTTCTCCAAGTCATAATGCATACCAGATGGATGTCCCCCATTACCATGAACAAAATGGAATTCTTGAAAACATGAATTACTCCCAGCGACGCGACATAGGCGATACCAACGTTGATTACACATTGTTTGCAGGCCAAGGCGTTCCAGAACAGGAATCACCTGGTATCACCTCTAAAGTCAATCCAGATGTCGGCGAACCTTTGGCGATCCCTAAACGGAAGCCTCGACGCGAAAAACCTCGTATTGAGTTGGCCCCTGACCAACCACCAACTACCCAAGGCAAACCTCGTGCCAGGGTCTATGTTGCATGTGTCCAATGGTGAGTTTTTTTTTCTCCTTTTTCGTATACAGTCGCTAACTCATCCAAGTCGCGCACGCAAGATCCGATGTGACGGTGCCAAACCAGCTTGTCACAATTGCTCAAAAAGAGCGACAGCAACGGGCGAATGCAATTACGATTCTATACCGAAACGTCGTGGTCCCGACAAGACGCCAGGTGCTCGTCAACGACTCTCCAGAGAGGCAAGGGAGAGTTGCGAGGGAGGTCCTGTGCGACGCCGACGCCGTCGTGATCCTTCCCCTCGTAGTACCCCTGAGGGTCAATCGCCACCAGTGATCCGCTTCCCTAGCGAAAGTGGATCTGACTTAATTGCTTTACCCTCTACCTTGCCATTGGCCTCTCCTGTGGACAGTGATGTTCTGCACACTCCTGTTGACTTTGTGCCTCTATATGGTGCATCGGTACCGGCCTTTGTCGGAAGCAACCGTCACAACCTTCTTCTCGATGACCTGTCAAGCGTTGGGCTTTATGAGAAGACACCCGCTGTATACGATACTACTACATTCGATCTATCGACACTTATACCTCTGCCTCCCCTCGACAACACCGGTCACGCCTACATCACTTCATTAGACGAGAGCACCAGTGAAGAAGAGGATTATTCCGGAGTGTCTTGTGAACCCTCTCTCAACTTCACTCGCAAGATTTGGTGGGACTCGTTGCTGTCGTTGTACATATCCCCACATACAAATCGCCGGCACAATCTCACTTCTAAGCAGCGATCATTAGCCGCACAGGGCATCACGGCTGACCTACGTTTTATCTTCAGCACTTCCAACTATTGGTTTTCCTTCTTCCATGTCCCAACATTCAACTCAAATTACTTCGATCCTGTTCGACGAGAACGGATGCAGCCGTCGTTGGTGCTTGCGTTGCTCGCGATGTCAACTTTTTGGCAGAGCTCTGAGACAGGACTCGGCCATGCTGGAAGGGAGCGTGCTCTTCGGCTCAGAGACGAGGCACAGAGTGCTCTTGACGCTAGCTTTAATGCGGGGTGGATTGACGAAACACTTGCTCAAGCCGCATGGGTATGTTGTTCTATTCTTAAAAGACTTAATTCATGTTTTGTAATAATTTATTTTACAGCTTCTTGCTTTGTTCGAGGTCTGCGCACATCCCCTGCACTCTTCCGAACGTTCGAACTCCTCTCTGATCTTGCTCGATTCCATCATACGAAGTCTTTCTCTCACATTCGTCGATGCCGACGACCCCAAAACCACCACGTTCTCTCCCGGGGATGTTCCCGCCGTCACCGATTCATCTCGAAGGGATTGGCAATTGTCCGGCGAAGACTTCAATCCCCATATGCCTTCGAGCAATGTTCGGGCCTTGCATGAACTCAATAACGAGCCCGCGGGCTGTTCATGTCGCTCGATGACACTGGTCTCGCATTGGAGGGAGAGTGAAGAGCAAACGCCGTTGTGGACTTTGACCCCTGCGTGGAATAATACGTGGAATGAAGCTGAGATTAGGAAAGAGTCGTGCCGTCGTTTATGCTGGAGCTCAATTATCCTTGCGGCTGGACATGTTTCCTATACAACGGCACACAAATCGGGCATTCTACATTTGTTCATTTCTGATCCATCGAATGTGAGTTTATAACCCTAGTCCGGCGATTGGTTTTGCTAACGATTCCTCATCTAGTATGCCCTATTGTTCTCCGGAGAAGCGATTGCATATTCGCCGACTTTGTCGTCCAATCTTTCTTCCAAGGATACCATTTGGGCCCTACACGACCGTTCGTTCTTGTTGTGGCACAGCTGTGCCCGCATGCGGAGTGATACCCGAGCAACCGATGGCATGAAAGCGCAATTTGCGGTCAAGACTTGGCTAGAGGCTGATGCCCTCGAGGCAGCGTTGAACAGGCACACGTGCAGGATTGAACGTCAGTTCATCTTCCAAGCCAGAGAATATATTTTCAAGTGAGTGACGTATGTTCACATGTGTTCGATGCCCATATTGAAGCCCTACATAGCACCAGGATGTGTATTTCGTACGAGTTCCAACGGTTCATACCCCTTGCTACTGCGTACGTCATTTGCCGAAAATTTTCAATCTGCCTGTCTCATTTTTTCCCTTTCAGCAATGTCAACGGATTGTTTCATCGCCGCAAGGCAGAAGAATGGCGTAAGGAACAGTTTTACTCCGAGATGGCGAAAATTGACCATTGGAATGTTTTCCCGTAGTAATTCATCAGGCGACTGTCGCGGAACGCTTCATGACTGGGCTTCACACTATCACCGGAAATTCGAAGAACATTTTGGCCAGGCGGCCTTTCTATGTTTTCTGGTTTATGGGCCAGATATCTCGGTGAGCGTGGCTTCGTTTTTGGTGTCAATTCAGCTGACATGGAAAACAAGTGCTCTAGGGTTGTGGGAATGTGACCACACATTGACAGTGGCTATGGATGTGTGTAAAGCGTTCTTACCGGCTCTGGACTAGTAAGTGTTGCCACATTTAAGTGTCTTATTATCTTGTTGACATGTTTATCAGCTTGACATCCTTGTGGCCTTGTCCTGGTAAGTTGGAAATGAAGGCGCTGATTAATCGATACTGACTTGTTACCAAATGCAGAACAACGCCATCGTTACGAACTTCTTCGTGAGCGATTGACGAATGCCTGTTATATTGCGGGGGTTAATCCTCCTCCGCAAACTAATTTGGCGCTTTCTATCCCTTTACCTTTTGAATAAGTAGCTTTCGTTGATCTGTATCATATTGACTTTAAATATGTACTTGTATATACGTCTTTACCATTGTACCTTACTCCAGGACAATGGACTATAATCGGCGATCAGATGATGAATTGCCATTTGTGGCAGTCTAATTACAGACAAACGGCACAAACTTGGCACTTGCCTGGAACCGTGACCTGACTCCATTCAAACCCACCACCATGAGCGAAACGGACGGCGTCCAAACGCCTACCCCACTCATCGATACACACCTAAATGCCCTTGGCTCGGTGTCTACCGCCACTCTCAAACGAAGAGCATCGTCGTCCTTCGAAGGTTGTGAAGCTGACAACAGCAGAAAGAGAATGAAGGAAGACAAGGAATCTGCTACTCCAGGCATCGATGGTACAGATGTCGCTCCTCCAGGCGTCAGTCCAACTCTTGCAGATGACTTGGCTCGAGAACTCGAGTGTGGATGTTGCGCTGAGCTGGTCTACAAACCCGTGCTCGTGAATCCATGCCAACATTTCTTTTGTGGAAGGTAAATCATAATCAGCTTGGAAATCTCGTGTTTTCCCTGATCAACCTGTCTTATACAGTTGCTGTGTGCTCTGGATTCGCGTAAGTCCTTCGCCACATGTTTATCAATCAGACCCTGTATCGTCATTGCCTTTCTACGATACAGTCAGCTTGGAAATCTCTTGTTTTCTAGAATCACGATCCTACTCAGTTTCAAAACACTGGCTAACTTATCGTCTGTCAGAATGGCGGCACAAATTGTCCTGCATGCCGTACCCTATCTACAGGTGTTACTCCTTTCCGCGCGCTTCAATCAGTCATCGACACTCTCATCCGTGCTGCTCCTCATAAAGCTCGCACAGAGCGGGAGTGCCAACAAGCCGACGAGATTTATAGGTTTGGGCAGTCGATACGGGTCCGTACTACACGCGTTTCAGCATTGCATCATCCGACTCATCATCCCCTTTCAGATCCCTTCTCCACGGGAGCCATCCCCCGAACCAAACATTGACGCGCCAACTGACTTTGCGCGCCCATGTCCTCACTGTGTTGCGGGAAATCCCTTCGGTTGGAGATGCCCTCAACCGATTCCGGATCCTACCGTCGACATCGAGCATGCGTGGCATTTAGATGATGGCGTGCCACCTGGACACGCCCACTGTGGAAACTGGTAATTGTCTTCACCTTGACCACACACCGCAGCTTACGAAGCTTCATTAGCGAAAATTTGCTTGCCACGCGTGCCCCTCAAACAACTACCAAGTGTGACCTTTGTCAAGTTTACTTCTGTGGCATTAATGTGCAAAATCGTTGTGTTGCCTTGCCTCTACTCGCACAGCAGCCTCACGGGCTTTCCGATCTTGGGGACATTATCTTGTCTTCCGACGTATACGAGTGCTTTAACGGCAACACTGTTGAAGTAGAGATCATGCTAGACTACCTAGCAGCGCAAAGAATGACTCCCCGTCATATTTATCGTGAGGCAAGTCTTTCTAATGTTCATCCAGGTTTAGCTTTCCCTGAACTGCGTCACAACTTTGCTAGATTGTTGCCGATATACAGTCTCAGCCGGCTGGCTTCAAGCTTTTGATAGAGCAGGACATCTTCGCCGACATGCATGGCGTCGTCCCTGGTGTAGACTCAGATCCAGATGCCCCTCGAAATAACATATGCCGACATTGTGCCTACGAGGTATTTTTGTCGGGCCTATGTTCTTGGTGGCTCCGTGAGCGGCAGAAGGGTTTCTTGGAAGAAGGTGTCATGAGCCGAAAGGATTGTCCTCAGGGCCATAATTGTGAACGACAGAATGAACATTGTGAGTCCCCGTTGTCCTTTTTGGAGGAACTCGAAGTTGTTTACACACTCAATCCCGTCTTGAGCACATGCCAAAGAATGTACGTTGCTTTGCCTGTTTCTTGCTTCTGAAAATTTCAGCAACTGATTGTATATCGTCAGTCAATCACATTCTTCCAAACAACAGCAGACCTGGGGGACCAACTGCTCCCTCCGAACCAGCTACAGTTGAACCCCCACTCACTGTGACCGAATTACCTCAAGCAGAAGCTCAACCTCCAGCCCCGACTGGCACCACCACAAGCTCAAACCTTGATCTTCGAGAGCCACCCGAGCCTTCGACACATATGTTTCTATGGAATGTGTTGCATAGTGTCTCACCTCAAGCTGGAACGATTCTCCCCGAGGCCTGATAATGCTCATGCCCTTTACGACTAGACGTGACGAATGACGGCTTTTATTTATTTCTCTCATTCTCTCTTTACTCTACGCATACTTACTGTAACCGTTAATATTCAACATCAACCTTTGGAAGTACGGAGCATGGTTAGAGGCGCCCAGTTTCCATGTCAAACATCTTTAGTGAGCGATGGTTCCCTTCTTCATCCTGTCGAAGTAACACCCTGTTAGTTTCTCTCATGTGGTTGACAAGGGGTGTATTGCCAATACCAGCTCCCTACTTTCATCTAATGTCCCCATAGTATACCAGAATGCATATTTTTGTTGTATAAACAATGGCAAGAATGGCGAACCCACTATCAGAACCTACACATTTAGACCATGGTGTCGTTAAATTTTTTTCTACAGAACACAAAGCAAGAGCAATACAGGGGTTAATAATAAAAAAAACAAAAATGGGTGATATGGAGTATATAAAGGAGCGTATTGTATGACGAAAGCCAGTCCATCCAAAATGATAGGTACCATATATATATATATACAAATATCAAACCTATGCCAACGCCATCATACCTCCCATCATCGAAGGCTCAGCCATGAGGGCTTTTCTGAGGCGCTCCTTTTTCTGCGCCTCACGACGCGCCTTTTTCTCTTCGGGTGTTTCTTTGTCCTTTTTCTCTCTGGAATTTTTATAAACCTCCACTGGCTCCTTCGCCAACGTCTTTGGCTTGACTTTCTCTTTCTTTTCTTTTTCTTTCCGAGCAGAGTGAGAATCGTCCTTCTTGAGACCAAGTAACCGCCCGAACGTACTCGTACTCCCTGGTGTGCGAGGTGACATCGGTGGTGACGTGGGTTCTGCCAGGACAGGCGCGGTCGTGGGCGTCGGTGTTGGTGTCAGAGATGTTACTGGTGGTGTATCCGAGGTTTCCACCGGCGACGGAGTGGGTGAAGATAGCCAGCTGATGTTAGAGCGCTGTTGAGGCCATTTCTTCACAGGATGATCCTGTGAGAACATGCCCAGATGTCTCGAGTCCAACACAGGGTCTGGGTTATCCAAATCAGCAACCGCAACGTCACTGTCGTAAGTGTCGTTGGAGGATGTTAATGGGGTGGCAGGGGAGGTGAAGTGACTATTGGATAAAGAGCTGTTGGATGTTGAGGATGTCAGGGATGGTGGGATAGACTGCATGGAGTCCGTCAATATACGCGGTGGTCGAGATCGGTGGTAGGCATCAATAGCTAAGAGACTATCGTGCTTATCTGCTCCGTCTGAATGTTCCGAATCTGCCAAAGTCAACACAGATGCAGACAAGGATGGGACGACTGAGGGCGAAAGCGAAGTTCGGTTCGAGCGGCTGGGAGAGACCTCAGGAGCTGGAATGGAAAGCGTGTGTTCGACGTGCGGTTCGTCGCGGTCAAATGTAGGAGATTTGGGATTCGGGGTCTCAGTATCGGAGGCGGTGAAGTCAGATAGAAGGTCGGCCAGCTCATGCATTTCGGAATCAGTATACATTGACACGATACTCGTAGCACGAGGACGGCGTTGAGATTTCCTGGGTCTGAGAATAGGAAGGGGTGTGATCTGGTCCTCATTCGGATTTGGAGAGGTCGAGGTTGGTGCTGGTGTGAGCATAACACTTTCAGAGCTCGCAGTATTCACAACTGGAACGGGAGTAAGTTGGCCTTCCCTGCTTTGCTCAGCCTCTTCTGCAATTGCAAAGATGCGAGGCGACGTGGGTAGGGTTTCATCGCTCCGGTTAGCGTGAGAATCCACAATGGTCTGTAGTTCCTCAGTGCTAGGGACACCCATCAAATCCGCCAGATGGTTCAGTTTTTCAGACGCCGGACCCACTGCCTGGTCTGCAACAGGATGTTGAGCCAAAGCTGGCTGAGTGTCTGCAACATCGTTGCATCAGCCACACAGCCACACAGATTGAGGCAAACGATACTCACAGCGCCTGTTACCATTTAGTGTGCTATTGATAGAGGAATTACTGGTGACGGAATCGCTGCGCCACCTTGACATCGAGTTCAGCGATCGATGTATCAATGCTGGACTCGAAGGAGTAGATATGTCCCGAACATCATTATTCCGCTCCACGACGCCATGTTCCAACGTCAGCGTGGGCCGGGTGCCTACAAAACTTTCTCAGTTCTCCTTTCCAGTCAGTCCGACACTCGACATACTATAGCCTGAATTGCTGGCACCCGAATCGCTCCCCATAGTGCGCCACCGCGCATCAGAGGTGCCACGTGGACGGGATAATTGTTGTGGTTCGTGGCCGCCAGACCCGCCTCCGCCGGATCCACCGTTCGTAGAACCCCCTGAACTTCCTGGCGGCTTTCCGTTACTTTCACCGCGGCTGCGAGAGGGGCGTTTCTGTGTATATGCCTATGGAAGGACGACCCGATCAGCCAACTGGAGAACAACGTTGAAGGAATAGATACTTGCCATGACAGTTTTCAGTGCTCTGTAGAAATGAAGTCCATTATTAAGCGCGTTGAAATATACAGAAAATCAGCCAGAGCTAGCTTACCGGATTTGTAAACTGCGGCTATTGCACAACGTCGCAACTTCATACACGCCTACCGAGGTTGAATTCGACAGCGCACGGTGCATTGCATGTTTAACAAGCGCCTCCAAATGATCAAGCTCGTAATTCGTTGCAAGCAATAACAGCTGGCTGAGCACGGCCGGAGCATGCTGTAGCGGGGTAACCAGTGCAGTTGTATAGATGTACTGCACAAGCGCAAGGACAATCGGATAGGGCTCTGAGATGACCAGCTGGCGAGATGTTAGGCGCGGGTCTACACGCGGGTCTTCGCTGGACGCGTTTCCGGGCAGCTCAGGCATGGGTATATGCGCAGGCGAAGTAGGTAGAGACGCTAGCGCTTGATTTATATTCCCAGAGAAGTGTTTACGCTGTTCGAGGAACCACGGCCATCGCTCTTCGAGGAGCTTACGCGAACAGGGGATTCGTCGCCCGTCCTCACAGATGATGTCGAAGTCTGCAACGACGCGCTCCTCAAGCGCCGCGAGTCCTAGTTCCTGCATGGTGAGATCGAGTTTGAGCGCGGGTGGTTGGTATACACCGAACGCTTCCAGGTCTACGACAGCAACATGGTCCCATGAGAGCAAGCGACGATTGTAGTCATCGACGAGGTTCCCATTGCGGTTGCCGAATATGACAAACTTGTTCGCCTCCGCCCAGAGGGAGCCGCGGAACCAGGAGCCAGTTTCGACTGCCTTGCCTGCGTCGATGCGTGTCCAGGTCATGGTGATAAGGTCGAGTACCCATATAGAAAATGACTGGTAGGAGTGCGCAAGATAGGTGCCAGCGATAATAAGGTGTGTTCCGAGGATTGCACCGGTTGGAAACCTGAGACCAGGAGGAAAAGTAGTGCCTGTCATTGCAGACGATTTGTCTTGAATCGCAAATCCATTGTCTGGCTGAGGAGAGAAGACTTCGAGTTCGCGTTTGACATCGGTAAACTATAAACAATAGTCAAGTGAGTTTGTATCAGACAGAAATAAATAAAATGCACGTACGTTATAGTTACTATATAGGTAGATATCGCTAGGATACTCCTCACTGGGTGGCGCCGAAAATGATAGATGAGTCAAGGATTCGCTAGGCGTAAATTCTGTGGTAGAACTTGCTGCCTCGCCTGGTCCAAACCGCTCTCCGGCAGGACCCAAAGTTGATGCGGCCTGGGAAGTTCGTAGTTCTTCCTGGGGGAAGCGGACGATAGTATTCGAGGACACGGCAACACTACGGTATGTCCCGCAATGTCGCGGGTAGTCGCGTCGTTGAACCCACGTTCTATTTACAAGATCATACACGCAGACGTCGTCTAACCACGTGTTGTTGAAATCCTGCCCTCCAATGATGAAAAGTTGATCGGCAGTTACTGAGGATAGGTGGGCATAGCGTGCGCGAGGAAGGAGAAGTTCCGAAACAGGAGGAGATAACTGCAGGGCAGGCAGCCAATGTCGTGTCGCGATATCAAAGAATCGCACGTCATTGAGAACGCAAAGCTCCTCAGGGTTGATGGAGTCCGGCTGGTTGCTCATACCACCGAATATGATCAACTTGTTGTTCCCTACAGTAGGCGTCAGAGCGTGTCATGACGAGAAATGAGGCAAGTTCACTTACAGGCATCTGCGCTATGGAAGTATCGCGCGCGCGGAACATCATCGTCGGGTGATATTGGAATCTTCTCCCAGTTGAAGGTCTCCATATCGAACACGTACAGATCGGACACCATTTTACGCTCTGAGACGAGCCGGCCGCCCTAAACAATGTTAGCTATAGAGAGAAGATGCAAGAAATGGCTGTGACTTACAAAAAGGTACATTTTGGACCCCACAACGGTCGTTGAAGCCCCCTAAGAAATGATGGCTTGAAGAAAAGACTTTAGCGAAGGTGAATGAACATACGACGAGCTTTGCTGGGACATCTCCAGTAGTTTTTCGACAGAATGTGGTGAGGTCGTTAATGGAGTGCATGGTGGTGGGAGGAGAGCGCAGATGCGCAGGAGCGGGCGGGAAAGGGAGAATTCACGAGAGGCACGGGAAATCGCAGGGTTATGCATTTCTAAATATTGATCGATCTCGGCAAAACCCATTTCCCCGTCTGGGTCATCTCCTTCCACAGAATCTCAGAATTCTCTCCGCGTAAGAAAATATCTCTTGTAGACGTCGTGTGTGTGCTCAACATCCCGCCCATCCCGCCCTCAATGGGTCGGTGCCAGGTGCGCCCACCAAGAGTGCATGTGGGGTAGTAAGGCCATACAAAGCACTCTTCTGATGGCAGATATCTACCAACGAATACCACCGTAGTTTAGAGTCGCCGGTTTCTAAATGGCGACGCGTTTTTGACATTCCGGGGTCAGGAACTGGCATAGGGAAATGGTAGGAAGGGTTCGGAATCTATCATTCTAAGCGTCATGCTCTGCTGAGCGCCTACAACGGCTACTCAGAACTGATATGCTTTCCTTGACAGGTCTGATCTTCCCAGACGACCAACACAAGACTTGACAGGGAGTGTGTTGAGACCAGCCCTAATATCATGATTCATAAACTGCGGCCAAGTAAGGTACAGCCGACAGGAACAGAGTGTGCACATGTGGACCACCCTTGAGCTAAAAATGAGGCACCGATATTCTCGCAGATGTCCACAGAGATGTCTGTTCGACGTGGAGTTGAGCCCAATCTAATCAGTTAACGATGAGGAAGGTTACTCCAGGCTGCTCAAGTGATATATATGTTCTTGATTCCTGCCATCATCCGCCGAGTCAGACACCCTCTTATACTTTCCACTCCCAAGTACACTCATCGATCACACACTACCATGGACGTTGAAATTAATCCAGACCACGTTAAAGTCCTTGACCACCACCAGTATGTCACTGCAGAGGGTCTCTCTCCAACCAGTGTCGCTCCTTCTCCCATTGATCAGTTCCGTATCTGGTTCAAGGAAGCTGTCGATAGTGGTAAAGTCGAGGAACCAGAGGCCATGTCTCTCAGCACCGCAACACCCGAAGGGATCCCTTCCGCCCGCATGGTCCTCTTCAAGGAGTTAGATCATCGTGGCTTTGTTTTCTTCACCAACTACACATCACGCAAGTCCCATGAACTCCACGCCAATCCCCACGCTGCCCTCGTCTTCTACTGGCGCGAACTTCATCGTTCCGTTCGCGTCGTGGGCCATGTAGAGAAAGTCGCTCCACATGAGAGTGCCGAATACTTCCGTAGCCGTCCCGTTGGCAGTCAAATCGGCGCATGGGCAAGCAAGCAGAGCTCCGTTGTCGCTGAAGGCGAGGTACATGCTCGTCTACACAAGTTGGATCGGAAGTTTGGCGTCGATGTGCCATTACCGGACTTCTGGGGCGGCTGGAGGGTGGTACCAACGTATGTTGCGCTCGTCATCTCTTGTATCGCCCTATACTGACGACTTTCGATCTAATTAGCGAGATCGAGTTTTGGATAGGCAAGCCGTCGCGACTCCACGATCGTGTCCAATACTTGCGCGTAAACGATTCTGATGATGACCCTAAATGGAAGATTGAACGACTTGCTCCATGATCGGGAAGGATTTAATTTCAAAAATACAATGTACTATCTATGTAGAAGCAAAAAGCCAAATCCCACGGCTTAAAGTGTAGACCGATCAACGAGAAGCCCCACTTGATTAAGCCGGAAAAATACACCATTTTCAGAGGACAGGGGCTATGTAGCAAATATTCCATGAAATGTCCGTACGTAGCGTTCCTTGTAAATCTGTACAGGTAGATGATACATAATGATACAAGCAAACTACTTATTGTGCCCCATCATTGACACATATAGAATCCTCTTCTGGACAAGTCGAGGAAGGGCGGCAAAGATGGGCTTGGTAGGAATCCGCTTCGACCTTTTCGAACTTGCCAAGAAACACAGCTCGAGACATCTCAGCGCTGGGAATCTTCCACTAAGGACAAGATCTTGCAGCTCATCCCAAGGACTATTTTCAATTATCTCTTCATACGGATAGTCTTCATACGGATAGATCGAGATGGTGAGATGCCTTAGGCAAGCGTGTGCGTCAATGAAGAGAAGCATTTGCACCACCTGCTGTATAGTTCGATTGGTCATATTGAATGAGCGAAGACTGGCAGCGTGCACCTGCACCGCACTCGAAAACAGCTTCAGGCCTATCCAATGATTAGATTGGTAACTGTCGTGGCTAGAAAGGGTACGAGTTTACTGACCCTCGTCGGAGACGTTGTACAGATCGACCTCCAGATGTTGTAACGATTGGCCAGCTGCAGCGAGGTACTTGGGGAAGATGGTGCAAATGAAATCAGTTACGCTGTGCGGATACCTGATGCACAAGGTTTGCAGCGACGAGAGAGCTGGGATGAGCCATTCCAACGCCAACGTGTCTTCACAAATCTCTATCTTCATCTTCTCCAGATGGAAAATGGGCCCCGGGGCGAGAATCTCTTGGGAAACTCCACTCCCCTCAGGCGCCCTTTTGTTTCCCACGAAGCACTGGTCAAATGTAATCACCCGAAGCATTGGGAAGCCGTTCAACAGGATGGGTAGAGCGTTATCTCCACAAAGAAACGCATAGGACCGCGCCAGTGGTGTCTTCTCAGTGATAGAAATCTCCGTTAGGAATTCTAGCCTCGACAAAGAAGAAAAAAAGCCGAAACGCGGATATGTCTTGCGTCGCCGATGTTCGACATGGAGAGATTGAAAGATGGAAGGCGATAAGAAGGTAAACAGTTTCGGGAGCGCCTCTGAGGTCTGGATCCAAGGCTTGTGAATATCGTATAATTTCAGATGTCTGATATATGCCCCGAGATGTGGTGCATATTCCAACTTTTCTACCACCGTTTCAGCGGCACTTTCGTGGTAAAGCGGCGATATGGTGCGGAAAAGACCAGCTTGGGCGGGCGGAAGGAGCGCTCTGCATGTTAAAGCGCAGGAACGTAAGTCCTCTTGAGCCAAGTGACTGAGGATATCGTAGTGCAGCTCTCGGGGTAAACTGTTGAAGGGCATTTCGAGTCTGCTCAAGTCGCACACGTTGTGGTGTTGTTGGAAGTCGGTTAATCACGATTTGATTACTCGCGGTCCACTCCACATCTCTCCCATCATTCTTGATCACATTGCACAGAGTAACTACTTAGCCACAACAACTATAGGTCCTGATGTCCATGTAAATTTGGAATTCCAGTTATACACAACAAGAGGCAGAGTTTATCGGAGTTTATTCCTCAGCGAGTCTAGCGATGAACCCCTCTTGCTGAGCGGTTGGATTCGACTGTGGCCTCGCAAGCAGCATGACAACGGCAATATGATGCCTATCACTAGATTCCTGAAACAAAGAAGTAAGGCTATCTTTCCTCTTTATGACATCACTCTAAACACCCACTGCCTTTTCGTAACTCTGCGCCATTGACATCACTCAGTACACAGATATTTTTCTCGATATTATTGACTATTAAGTCATCTCATTATGCTGAGACTATATGGAAAAGAATGGTATTTGTCTTTCTGCCAAAATTTAAAGGAAGGAATTGTTGTGCTCCTCGTGGCGTACGTTGAACAATGAGCATTATGTCGGCAATGAAAATCCATCACTGATGTGATATCAATTATCAACTACATATCAGTGATGAGCCCGGCTCTTGATGGTTGCAACTTTGTGACGAACGAATGACGGAAACGACCTTGTGGAGTTTCATGCCCTCCATGGATTGACTGCGACGCTCGCAAGCAGTATGAAAACGGTAATATGGCGCCTAGCACTGGATTCCTGAAACACAGGAGCCTCCACGAGCATGGTCCATCAGTTCTTTTCCCCTGTTATGATATCACTGCAACTTCTACCCACTGCCTTTTCGTCAAACCATTAATGCCACTCAGTACACAGAATTTTCTCGAGATTATGCATCGAGGTACTAGTAAGTCATCTAATTAGATTATATGGAAAAGAATTGTATTTTTCTGCCAAAATTTAAAGGAAGGAATTGTGCTCCTCGTGGCGCACGTTGTATATCATGCCAGCAATCACTGATGTATAGTGATAGGTTGATAGTTGCAACCCCAATACGCACAATCACGACCAACGAATACGAAGTGACGGAAAACAAACGCCTAGTGGAGTCCTGTGCCCTCTACATTTACCTAGTCCCAGAGACATTGTGAACGGTTTTACTAGAAGTAGGGTAAGTTAACGCAAAATTCAAATTCAGACTATCCGAATGGCACCCATCTTTTGTTGACAGGGCGTCGGAGGTGATTGAAGCCAAAGGTGCTGAGGAGTCTTGAGTGGCGTGCACTGACTATTATCACTCCTAAATATTATCACTTGATTGCCTTGACTTCTACCATCTAATATCTCCTACTACTACGCATGAAACTCGAGCTATACTACAGTCTTTTTCATAACCGAAAGTCGACTCTGCGAGGACCCAGACGATATAAATACCAGTCTTTCCTCTCAATGAATCCTCAGGCTGGTCCTCTCGAGTTAAATTGCCTTGTCGCTACTCACAAACTCCATACACTTTCTCTACATCTCTGACAACATCAAGCGATTTTCCAATCTTTTCTCTATCCCATGGGTCGTCGTATCGCTCGTATCGCTCAGCGCGTTAGCGACGGTCTGTGCTTTGCCTGTTGGACTCCACAGGCACGCCCCCCGAATACAAGAAGACTTCTAGCCCAAAATCCCATTAAAGTATCGATAAGAAGAGTACTGTATGATACCTTGTGCAATAAATAAAATATTGTGAACCGATAGTATGATATTTCTGTGCGATTCGAAGTGATTAAGACGGGGCAGATTCCAGAACCTGACTCGGAAATTAGATGAGAGTCTGAAACATTGAGGAGAGAGGGGAAAGTGAGACGCGTAACTATAGGGATCCTAAAGGCGTGGCTTACAAACCATACGTACCGATTGATGGAGAGCGCTCCTGAAGTATCAGTCGATATATTTTTATCCGCAGTGGCAGCGTGAGCCAAAAAGGACGCATACGCCGTTTGAATCCAAAGGTGGGACGGGTAAATATTCCTCAAGGCGTGGCTTATAGCCCATATGCACCGATTGATGGAGAGTTATTAGTCGGCTTGTATCAGCAGTGGCGGCGTGAGCCAAAAAGGGTGCACGCGTTGAATCACTGCCAGTCACGAGCCACACATAGAGTTTATCTCAACTCTCTCTTCCGAATGAGTGATTGTAACCTCATGACTATTAGCTCCTCGCCTCCACAGACAATTCTGTATTCACAGTTTCTAAGCCTGCAGCGCCCAAGGCTATGATGTATCATATCCATCTGCCATCAACATTGGTGCGTGCCAGCGCTTAGACTTGACATCATTGCTTCCTAACTACCTGACATTCTCAGAATCAAATTGTTCACTTCTGCAATGAAACGTAAAGGTTGTGGATACAGCACTGCTATACCTGACATCTACCTGGCTAGATGTTCGCCCGGCCATGCGATGCCAAGAGTCTAACTCACTCAGTGCTCTTCCAAGTTCCCAGATGAAACGCAAGCAGAGTGGCCTCATCCCCCCGACCCCTCGTGGGGATTGTTTAAATACGGGTCTTTCTCTAAGTGAATTCCCTAGGCTGGTCCTCTCGAGTTGATCTCTCCCATCTACTCCTACTCTTCTTCGCCTTTACAACTCCAAAACCTTTCTCCTTCCGTCTTTGACGATATCATGCGATTTTCATCTCTTATCCAGCGCCTCGTCGTGCCATTGGTGTCTCTCACCGCTTTATCGACTGTCTATGCTGTTCCCATCGATTCCAACTCACTTAGCCGCCGTGCAGATCCTCGTACTGTCAAGATTGATGGCAAGGTAGTAGAGCTGGGGGACCTCATAAGCCCTGAAACTCACGAGAAGTCAGCAGTTTACCGTGTCGGTAAGGAACATCAGCTCTCATGGGAGAAACAATCATTAATGGTTGAAAACAGCCAAATATGACGGCCACGCCAACCCAGGCTATGTGCTCAAAATTTATAACACTGGAAAGTTGAATGACAGGGAGATTGAGGGTTTGACGGCGGTTAAACAATATATTTCCTCCGATAAGGCCAGCCACAGCGTAGTCATGAAGGAAGTGAAAGGGACCCCGATGAGCAAGGTGATTGCAGATACACCTCACGACCAGCGAAAGGAACAAGTGGAGAAATTTAAAGACCTCGTCGCCAAAGAGGCCGCAGATATTGCCAAAAACCAAAAAGTTTTGCATTCGTACGTGGTATTCTTTCACCGCACTCATATATAATAACACAGTTTTCACTGTTAGGGACCTCAACATGAACAATGTAATTCCTTGCCGTAAATCCAAGTCGAACAACTACTAACAATGAGCTGAAGGTCTTTGTGGACGGCAACAAGATCCGTTTCATCGACTGGGAACATTTCATCAAGGAGGGTGAAACTGTGAGAATTCTCCTCCCTATACAAGACAAAATCATTGAATTTCATATTTTTACAGGGATTTACGACCGACCCAAAGACGATCAAAGACAAAGATTTGTACCTTTGGGACTCGACAGGGACGCCTTTGGAGTACAAGAAGCCTGGCTCGAAGAGCCCCAAGAGCTCTCCGAAGCCCGGGTCTGAACCCAGTGAGGACCCTGCAGATGCTCCGAAGCCTGGCTCGAAGAGTCCCAAGAACCCCCCAAAGTCTGAGCCCGTGGAGCCTGAGCCCATGGGTGCTCCGAAGCTGGGTTCTCCGAAGATGGGTGGCGGTTTTCCGAAAAAATTCTGAAGTCTTTGACGTCAGGGATTCGACCTATTAGAACACGGAATCGGGGTGAAATTGATATACTCTTCTGGTATTTATTTACTGTTGTAGATTGTGTGCTGGATAATTTGCGACGTTATAATGATTGCTGGGGAACCTTCAACCAGCCGATATCGCGATGATTGATATAATTATACAGAGTATCTATCTACATGAGTGACCATCGAGGTAGGGTGAATCAAGAAGCCTGTTTCTGGCGAAGATGCAGTTGAGTCCATGCCCCACATGCTTATACTAGAGCTTCTCCTACAATCTATAGATTTCAGCAAATGTATCTGCTCTTGAGCTCATATCTCATAACTTCGAGACCCATTTTCTGTTCAAAACATGAAAAGCCCTCCAGTGAGAGTGAACATATACAGAGCAGAGAGACCCGCGATACTTTCTTTTTGCACACCAACTCACTTCAATTGGCACTGTGATGAAGGACAAGGATCCCGTGTTACAAAGGTAAGGTAATGCCTCTCGCATGAACCTTGTATAAATTGTAATCAAACCGTCTTACCCTGAGCGGCCAACCAGCAGGCCCTTGACCACTCTTCAAACGCTTTTTTCATCCCCTCCTCATCCCCTTTAACCCAATATTTAGCAGCATCTCCTTGAAGAGCACGGCCAAACGAAAAGGTAAGCGGCTGAAGGCGCGCGAATGGCGATTCGACATTCGCCGAACTGACCAATTTATTGACCGCAGCAAGATAAGATGTTGCAACCGCGGCAGGAAGTCCACCTGTGTAGTCAAACATGAATAAGCAAAGTATTGTTACATTTTAATTTTCCAATATCGGTAAAATTTAGAATGTGTGGGGTAAGAAAGAGACTTGGTGCGGAGAATCATCGCAAGGATGGCGGACGTACCTGATAGGAACAGAACACCAGGCACTGCAGAAGGCACCGAGCGCGAGATCGTGGTGGCAGTAGCAAGCGCAATATCCTCGGGCGTCACTTTCGCCCTCGATGGGTGCTTAAACCCAGGTTGAGGGAACGATGGTTTGATGAGCGACCCTGAACGTGGACAGTAAGAAAAAAACTTCGTGGATAATAATGTTCCATAAGATTCTGCATACCTTCCAGCAATACCCCATGAATCCTGCACCGCTCATAGATCCTTGCAATGGCCTGTTCATGCACCCATGCGCTCCTAGCGAGATCGGCGTCTTCCGTAAATTCAACGTCTGGCTCAACGATCGGCACCAGCCCCGCCTGCTGGCTCATTGACGCGTACTGTGCAAGCGTCTCCGCGTGCGCGTCTAGTGCAGCCTCAGAAGGAAGGCCTCGTTCTGCACTCGTACATGCGATCGGCACGCGCCATTTGGAGAACCGCGCTCCAGCGATACGTGCTGCTTGGAGTTGTGGAAGCAATCCGTCAAGCCCTTGTACAATAAACTCGTCACGGTAGTTTGGGAGCGGTCGCAGCTCGCCGTTTGCACGCACACCGGGGATAATTCCCTTCGCGGAGAGCATGGGCGCAAGCTGGAAGGTGATGAGCGTCTCCGAATAGAGGATAACGCCGGAGATATAAGCTGTTAACATAACTGAGCTTCATACGAACAAATGAAAAATAGATATCATTCAAAACTGACTGCTAGGGATTGCGCGATACGCTGCTTCCCGCCATGCTCTTCGCTTTTCCTTTTCACCATCGTCAGTCCCTAATTTCGATTGACCCCTCTCACCAGCTGCTGCGTGGAGCACTGCAGCAATAGCGTCCGGAGTTTCATCAGTAGCATAGATGCCCTTCCCTCGGGGATACACTAGGGCGCGCGCGGTGATGATGAGCTCCGCAGCGACTGCTGGTGAATGGAATGGATGAACAAAGACATCAGCAGGTTTATGGTCGGCCTCATTCGACAGATCCGGCATGGCGAAGAGATTGGCTGGGATGCTGTAATTGGTTACAGGTGAATGGAATGGTTTGGGGAAATCGTCAGATTGGTATTCGATTGTGGGGGATAGGTCTGGTGTACCAAAGGCGCTGAGGGTAGCACTGTCAGTGGATGCAGTCGCCACTGACATCGGGTCAATCTATCGTTATCCTTATGACTGAGAAGAGGGAGGGTCAGGGAAGCGAAGGGTTCCAAATGAGACCTCTGTTTCACACGTCTAAAAACATCACAGAAATCTGCTGGGGTACCAGTGTGATATGATGATGGAGCCTGATACGTCAAAGTTTCCTCCTGACTTCTACTCCAAGGATGCATTCTGCAATGGTCCATCAAGACACCCTGGAAGATGTCTTGTAACCCTTGTGCCCAAATTTTGCACAGCACTGAACTGATCAGGAAACCGAAAACCTGACCAGAGATTATGGTTTTGTTTGTGTGACAGGTTCCTCGCCAATAAGTGTCTTCTCCTCTGGAGTTAAGGTCAAAAATTCTGCCTTCTTCCGCGCGGCCCATCTGCGGGGCTAAGGAGATGCAGAAATGTCAATCCTATCCCATCTAAGAGTGCGAATGGGGGTTGCGCACCGCTTGGAAGACATGATCATGGTCTCCAAAGTCGTAGACAAAGACAGCATATAATGCAGTTCCTGGGATATGTTGACCCGATCAATTACACGAATGAAAAGCTGATATATCTACGCGCCTGGTATGAGCGTCCATGAGAGCATGCGCACCCCGGTGTAGAACCATGGTGGACGGAAATCTTGTGGCTCCTGCTCAGATAATTTGTGAACTTTTGAGGACACCGTTCTTGAGACGTTACGCGGCCGGAGAATAGCATCTTGAAACGGGCGCAGTATAGAACGCGACAAACGAAACGACATTTTGAATTTCAAAGGTGTTCGTCACTGGTCACGTTCTTTTCTCTAACTAATGTTGTGTTGTGTTTGGTTGATATCGACCAAGCTGCATCAGTGACATTAGACACTTCCTGTAACCTCACTTGTTTCTACTATTGACAACGCGGATCAGGAATCCCTGTGGAAATGTCATCTGCTTTGGAGGCTGCTGAAAAACTAAAGCTGCTACTCATCAAAATGCGCGATACGTGCCGGCAGTCCGAGGCCACCGAACACGAGGCAATAATCGAGCGTGAACAGCGTTCAATGGCAAAAAATGCCCATTTAGATGATCTCTTCAGAGATCTCAAATATATTGAAGAAGGTATTGAAAACATCAAGGAAAATCAGATGATAACAGATGTCGAAACAGGCAAGTTGCAAAGAAGTCTAGGTCTTGGCATGACTATAGTCTGATTTTTATGTTGTATGTAGTGTCACCTGAAGATATCGATGAGATCATGAGAACTGTTGAGAACGATCGTCAGACTCAGGTGGCCCATATTGTTGCGCTCGTGGAAGGTAAAGATCCCTGTTTTCAACGCGCGGAACAATATAGAACATGGGTATCTCCAGAGTGTTCCGAAAACCGCAAGGAGTAGAGGATTAACCTGAAGGGGCCAGAAAACAAGCGGGAAGAATCGAGTACTACATGATGCTGCTAATGGTTCATTCAACCAGTCTGGCGATCTGTCAGACTGCCATATTCAACTACGATCTGTTTATGACGGCGCTACGTGACGAAAATGAGTTCGAGCATCAAGTAAGTCAGTATTCGCCGTATTTCTCTCTCTGATGTCACTAAGCGATCTTGAAGTGGAACGTCCAATAATCGCTCCCAAGGGAAAATGCAGAACGCAGCGTCAACGCCAAGAGCTTGTTACGCATGGCTCAAAACATATAATTGGTCAGGCGTCAGTGACTTCATTGTGGTGAAGCTCGGCGTTTCCGTTCTCAGGTGCATGTGCTCATGATCATTACGGAAATGTGGCGCTGATATTTAGCCACACAGTAGCATAGACAAGAGGTGGGGTTAGGAGATGCACAGCAATGCAGTAGAGGTGTGTGTGCAAAAAAATCGTTCAAGACGGCATTGAGCGTGAACGGAGGTCGTTTTTCTCCATGCTTCATGATCAGTTGCGACCACGACAAGTATGACCACGACAAGTACAAAGTACTTAACCGACTCTCGACTACCAACTGCACACGCACAGCATGCCACAAGGTCTGGAGGTTTTCCCCGAGTGGTTCAACCACCATGAAACATGAATAGAGGGTCCCAGATTGTCAGCTTTAGGTTGCCCTGTATGAAGTTAAACTACCTGGTCACATTGTGGAGCTCCGAGCAGCCCTAGATCCTCCGCGGCTCAATTTCGCGCGTCGTGACCCTGTTTCGAAGTTTTTTTGAACAGGAAACTCCTTTTTCCACGAAATGCATAAAAACCGAAGGTTCCAGCCCTGCTACCCCAACCTGTGGATTTTCAACATGAAGTTCACTCCCACTTTTGTGTCTTCTTTGGTTGCTCTGATCTCTGCTTTGCCCTCGTACGCCTGGTTCCGTGTTGCCTGTACATCACCCCTTGTACAAGGTATTTCGAGTCGTTTATCCTTGCCGTTATATCAGGCGTTATGTTTGATTTTTTTCAGAGCGCGTCGACCCAGTCATCAGCCCAAACTCTAACCCATCCAATCACGTCCATGTACGTTCTTTATAATTCCTTAGTATGCCTAAAGATTCTTAGCACTTCGTAGACCGTTCATGGTGCAAGCAGTAAGCCTTTTTTGATTGTTCTTGTGCATTCAATGAACACGTCTACATGACCTTTGATAGACTTTGCTCATAACAGTACCTATGCCACCCTTCGCGCTTCCGGTTGTACTTCGTGTGAAGTTAGCCAGGTAGGCAAACAAGCAATCCCTGTTCCCTACTTTTGACGTCACATCTAGGACCTGTCCAACTACTGTATGCGTCTCTATTTCAGCTCATAAATGTAGATGTCATTCATGGTCACATTTAAGGGTTCCCAAAGTTGTACTTCCAGGATCCCAGCACTAAACTTTTCGAACCTGTCAGTAACGGAGGTAATTGGATGCACCTTTTAATCTCTCGACTCTGGCTCATGCTTGCCAGGACTCCTCGTATACTACCAAAATCGCGGCGATGGAGACGTTTCAAACGGGGGATCCGGTCTTGTGGCATTTCCCCCTGGATTCAAGATGATAAGCGGCGACCCGACTGCTCGTTCTCAGAAGTATCTTTCAGCTTCCTCTCAATGTAAGACTTTGGCTTATTGATCCTAGATACACACCAGGAGAAGGGTCTCAAGGCGAGCTTCGTGAGCGAGCTGTGACATGGTCTTGCCTTCGCTATACGACTGACGCCACTGGCTACGATGGTCCGCTTCTTCAAATCTTGACCGCATGCCTTTACTTACCTATATCTGCAAGGGTATGGTTTCCCGACCACCGATTGTGAAGCAGGTCAGTTCCTCAGATACCTTTCGTCGTTGTCTACAAGGCTGACTCTTCTTGCCGCCGTTTCACAGGTTTCAACGCGCGCATTCATATGCCAGGTCAGTTCGTACTCTTTTCTTTACAGGTCAATTTCTTTCTTAAGGTTACTTCTTGTAGCATGTTGGGATGGTGTGGTATGCTCCAAGGCATTTTTGATGTTTAGCGCATATTAATTTAGATGAACCTCCAAGAACCTCGATAGCCCGGACCACATATCACACACCGCATATCTTTCCGGGTTGGATAATGGCGCTTGTCCCTCGACTCATCCCGTCTACCTTATGAAGTTATTCTACGAGGTCTAACCTCATTCACACCTCTCTGCGCTTTTTTGTTCATGTCACTACAGATCACCTGGGATGTCACCGCGTTCGCCTCCAGGTGGACCCCTGGTACCCACGCCTGGCCCTTTGTGTATGCTACTGGGTACGCCCCCGACAGACTACGTAATGTGCAGGTTAACTTGATGCACTTTCTCTCAGCGATCCAACCGGTTTCTCCTGGCACGGAGACTTCCAGAACGGTTGGGACACTACCGCTTTACAGGATGCCATCGACTACTGTAACAACCCGAATGACGAGACAGGCAGCGGTAAGTTTTTCTTCTACAGCGCATGGACCTACAACTGGTATTCAAACAAATCCTAGGCGTAACTGAAGCTTGCTCGTACCTTAATGTTATGGCTGCATCTGTTGCTGATCAGTGCAAAATTGCACCTGTTGTCGTTGAACAGATCGATGGTGTTCTTGAGAAGCTTCCGGGGTATGTGCAAACATTTAGCAAATTTCAGTGCTAACAATGGGATTCCCATTTTAGTTGTAACCCATTGCAGTATGGACCTGGTGATGCTACTCTTTACATGGATTCCAACTGCCCCATTTGAATTCCTGAGGCTGGACGGTGCACTGCACCTACCACTGAGATCCGGAACTATGAGTCTTTCCTTTGTGTTGTTAACGTTGCTTTGTACCTACCTGATTTGATATCACTTTGAGTTCATTGTTGAGCAGACCGGCAGAAGCTTGAAGTGTGCTCATATACACCGAAGATGGTCCTGGAACAGAAAGGTATTCAACGCACACTTATTAAGAGCATCACGAGGGAGCGTTAACCAGTTGACCACGTTCTTTGTCATTTCGAAAGTCTTGACGTCTTGACGCCGTCGTAGAATGCACCTTATTCCTGAGTCTCGAAGTGTGGTGGCGATTTGTTTTACGCTGTTACATTTAACAATTCATTGGATAGTCTATGGCACGTCTTATGTCATTTAGTTCGTTTGCAACAATGATCATTCCAAGATCATTCAGACAAACCGTGACCAGGACCCCGTGAATGCCACACTTCCCTACTCCCTGCTCCCTGTATCTATGGGTGTTTCATAAAGTGCTGTTCGCACTTTGAAATTGGACTCATCCTTGGGTCTAGCATAAATGGTTGAGTGCTACACCTTTAAGACATCGAGAAGAGATGATCATTGTGGCTCGAGCTCCGGATTCTCTAGATCTCTTTCACTGGACTTTCACCTTCTTTCCTTCTCTCGCGAGTCGCATGTAAGCTCTCTCTTCAGACTGGAACACCTCTTGAAGTGCCTCTCTTCTCTGAGAAAGGGAGATGCATTTCTTATTCAAGACCGTGCCTTGGTTTAAGCCATCTGTATTTCTCGCGCTCATTTTCAGATTTAGGATTTCCTTAATATATTAGCTACCACTTACTCGCAACCCAAGTTCCCAATACGGTGCTACCAAGAACGAAAATTTGTGCCTGGCCAAAAAAAAATCAGTGATAGCGTTTATCATGCGTAATTACTAGGTGAAGACTACGATATTATTTCGTCGGCACTACTATACGTTCAGTTGTCAATCTTCTTTGGCACCGCATGGCATACTGTGATAAATCCATGTTTAGCTCATGCCTCATCCACCCAGCGACTCAAAATTTGATCCGTTGGCAATATCATCTGTAGAGCCGACCATCGACATGACCATAACGCATAGGATCAAAGCGGTGCAAAGGATCTGACCACGGGCCCGTTGGGATATATCCTATAAAGTGACGCATGCTTGAATTGTAGCAAGCTTGATTCCGCTAACGAGCCTGCTAGTCATATGATATATCATGGTACCCATCACCAACATTGAATGGTCGTCAGCAGATATCGGTTGGTTTGCTCTCATTAATAACAGTGGCATTTGACTTTACCGAACGGCAGAACCTCGACGATTGGTGAGTAGCAATTTAGTCCTCTAGGATCGATGTCTGGGTTGTATAAAGCCTCGCTCGGACTTTGAGATCCCCTCGCCTGAGTCGCCTCTCAATGCTCTTCAAACTTTCCCCCAGTGTAATTTCCCTCCTCCTTATTGGTGCTGGCCTTGTGGCTAGCAAGAATCCTAAACGCGGCCTTGCGTTTGCGGAAAGCGGACAGGTTGATATACAGATTGCCAACCAAAGTAATAGCGTCATATCATGGCAATACAACTGGGGTTCGTCGCCACCCTCCTATCTTCAGCAGTCGAACATCCCGTACATTCCAATGCAATGGGGAGCAGGGGGGATCGAGAGTTTTGCATCGACCGTATTAGCACAAGGTGCAAAGACGATATTGGTGAATTTTCATGAGCGTCGAATCCAAATTATGTGGCTTAACGCCTGAACAATGATAGGGATTTAATGAGCCTGACCTTGGGTCACAATCAAACATCGAGCCAGCGAAGGCCGCGCAACTCTGGTTACAATACATAGAGCCTTTGTCGGCATCGGGTGTCCGCCTCGGAGCTCCTGCGATATCAAATGGAGGTTCCGGGACCATGTGGCTATCGCAGTTCCTTGCGAACTGTACTGCATGCACCATTGACTTCATCCCATTCCACTGGTCAGTAAAGTAATTTATTTTATTGCCAACTTGTTCATTATCGACACTGTCTCAAGGTACGGTGACAATTTGGGCAGCTTCTATGATCACATCTGGCAGATGTACGGCCAGTTTCCCGGATATCCTCTATGGATCACAGAATTTGCTAGCACCTCAACTAATGACACAGGTGAACATCTGGGCCAACATCAATAATTGTACTGGACTTACGGTCGGAACTGTTAGAGGTCCTTAATTTCCTGACTTCGAGCATTGCATACCTAGACACTCTCACCATGATCGAAGCATATTCTTGGTTTGCCTTCTTCGTAAGTTATCTAACAAATAAGTATCCCCCGGCAACTAATTATACTACTATGCCATAGCGTAACGACAACACATCTCATTACAGTAAATTCAATCACATACTCTTATTTAGGTCAGGATACTGACAGGTTGGCATAGATCTTCTAGACGCAGACGGGCGTCTCAATGCTCTAGGAACAGCCTACATAACTACTTGAATACTAGTAACTTGAAATGTAACTAGTGTGGCGTTACTGTTGTATCACGTGTTCGCGAAGAGTTGTGTTTGAATTTGTGGCTCATCTGGCGCGACGACGACGTTTGTAAGATGAACGCCGCGGACAAACCACTTCCACAGCCCAGAGGCTTTCTCATAACGCCCTCCGCATCCCCCCCTCTTTACCGTCCTCAGCCACGTCACACTCAAGACCACCCATCACCGACCAAACGAGCGCGTCTGTCCTCAGCTCCACGCTCTTCATCTGTTCAGGCTGCCACCATTGATTTCCATCAAGCTCGTGAGGACTCTATCAGACGTTTAACTGGGACATGGGACAGTCTTTTGGAGAAATGGTCGCGACCTTTGGATGAAGACGATCTCATTGATATTACGACGCTCGAAGTGGTCAAGGATCGAGGCGCTTTACGTGGCACACCGAGCTCACCCATCCGACAATTCATAGATTTGACAGCAGAAGATTCAGAGGACGATGTCGAGGAGGTAGAAGAAGAAGACGAGGCTGATGGCGAAGAGTTGGCTACTTTGAATTCTTTGGAATTGTGGGGTAAGGAGGAAAGGAAGCCCACGTCATCCGAACTCGAGTTGCTAGAGGCTCAACTTCGCAGGGAATTTCTTGAGGCAGAGCAAAGGAGAAAGGCAGCATATGGCAGTGAAGTCGACGAATCCGAGGGCCCACTCGACGAGAGTCACACTGATGACGATGCACCACTTCATCATGCACAATACTCAGACTCGGACGGTGAACTTATGCCCGTTGAAGCCGACGATGGATCTGAGGACGAGCTTGGTGGATGGGACGATATAGAGGGGAATACGCTCTACCGTCTGCCCGGCAACGATGAAAGCGACGACGAAGGCATAGATCATCTGACGCGCACAAGCAGTGCTTCCCCTGAAATCCCATTTTTTGCACCAAGCCCAACATCACAAGTCGATAACGAGTTGGCAACACCTCTGCTGTCACATGGATCGAGTCACTCTCCCCCTCCTACCTCGCCACCTCGTTCTTCGTCTCCTTTCTCCTTACAAACCTCTTCTCCCATCAGAACCAATGTAGTCTCTACCTCCAAGTATCGGCAGACAAGCATTTCTCGGCCCTTTAAAACACCCGCTCGCGCTATCCCTCGACTAGATCTGAGGGAATTCTCGGCGGAACAGTCTCCTTCTCCAAAACCGGAACGCCACCGAGGTTTTATTTCCTCTTCTCATACCACAGAGAGTCATCACACATCAAGCCCTGCAACTGCAGCTGTGAAAAAGTCTGCAAAATCAACGTCTCTATCAGCAGGCAATCGGACTAAATCAACCTCTACGCGACCTTCTAATGTTGAGGTGGTTATTGCTCCCAGAACACCTTCCCTTAATGCGTCCTTAATAATGGGGATCGAGATTAAAGAATCTGCCGTCAAAACGTTGCCTATGAGTGCAACAGCCAAGGGGAAACAGAAAGCGATTTTCAGCGAGGAACACTACGCGATAGAATCATCTCATCCAGAGCAATCAACCCTCCTGAGCGAGAAAAACGCTGCACCAAAACCGTCGCGTGGTCATTCTCGTCAACCTTCTGCGAGACCTACCCCTTCAACCACCCCAAGAGCTATTAGAACTATTTCCTCTGTGCCCCACATCACTGAAACCTCATATAAAAAAGCGAAACACTCTCCTCTAGCAACAGTAGCGCTACCTTCTTCCCCCTCCAAAAAGCGAAAAAGGATCGTATCTTCGATGGAATCGGAGGACGTGCCGAAGGTACCATCTTCCAAGTCTACGAGTTCTCGATTGCGTAGTAGGGCTGTATCTCCAACTGAGTCTAGCCATCGGTCCACCGACGTCGAATCTGTGGAGTCGGAAGCTCGTCAAGGTGTGTCAATATTTAATTCTACTGTCGACATCGTTCATTCGTTTCCACAGAATCTATCAGGCGAAAGGATAGGTGGAAACATGGCTCCCGTCAACGATCCAGTTTGACCGATGACGTGTCAGACGACTCTGACCAGAGTGAACCTCGTCATCGTCACCGCCAACCCAGCCGCGCGGCTTCACAGCCTCCCTATCCATACCCTCAACAATACCCCTCTCAGCAATACCCTCCCCATCACCAGCAATCAATGTATCCACCATTACAAGACCCGCGCGCCCAATACATCGTTTCCCAGGCTATGCATCAGCTCCTTGCCCTTGGAAGTGGAACCTGGGGCCCGCCTCCTCGAGAATCAACGCCGTTCGCTCCCATGCATCCACAGCACCATCGCTCAGAGCACCTCCCTGTACATTTGTACGGCACACCCACGCACCACATTCACCCCTACCCGTATTCCTACGACCCAATATTGTCAAATGCGACGCTGCCGCCGGATTCGCCTGATGTGCACTCGCGCTCATCTCCTCGTGGCGCAAGCAGTGTGCCGCGGAGGAAATCTCTTGTGAAGCGAGGCCAGTCTAGAGGGAGGAAAGTGTCATTCAGACGCGAGGACAGCGTTATTGACGCTTCGGATGCTTCGGAGACTTCAAATGCACCTAGCAGGGATCATCGCCCGTCTACAAATCGTCATTCGAGGAGCAGCTCTGAACCAGGGCGAGAACGAAGGAAGGAGTTTAGAGAAGTTATGGTTATGGCCCGCAAGGGATTGCCGGAACTCGAGTCGGACTCTGAGCCTCAGGTTGTGAAACGAGGACGTTCGCAGAAGAGGCACCAGACGCCAGCACCTTCCTCTCGTGCGAAGGATCACAAAAAGGAGAATCATAGAGCTTCCTCTTCTCAAACATAATGGTTTCATATCCAAGTAAATTCATTATCTCAAAAGAAACTTACTTAGGCAGATAGTCTTTAAGGTAAATTTGCGATCGAGCCTACTTGTATCATCTTGCCCCCATCTTGCCATCCCCCTTTACTGAGGTCAGCGCATCAACATTTGGTTCATCATATGGGCGTAATACAACGTGGACTGTGCCACATTTCTGTTCAATGATCAGCCATGCTTCCATCATCGGCCAAAACTGTGATATCTTCAAGGTCCCTCAAGATTTTATCAGTGTGCTCAGCTGCACCAGACATGTGGGCAATGCGAGAACAAGCGGCGCGGATCGCATGTAGAACTGGATCGGACAGTCTCAATGTCTTTCCCATCCTTGTAGCTTCAGCAGCCGCAGAGGGATCGACGCTGAGAGTAACGCAGCATTTTGAAAGGGGTGTTATGAAGCGAAGCTCTTGGCCGCAGAGTTCATATGTGTTCTCCTCCGTGTGACTTGAATGGAAGTTGAAAAAGTACTTGGGCAACATACCATCCCAGGTACTAGTTATAGCCAGAGATCAAGTTTGACATCGTGATTACGTTGTGAAGGCCATTAACTGCGGGTCCGCGTAGGCTTTCTGGTTTTTAGGCGAGACCAAACATTTTGAGTATTGCCAATACTGTAGCAGCGTAATTTTGTGGGAATCGTCATGGGGGTAAGCACGAATAGAGCTAAAGGGTACTAACTAGGTCTCCGTCTTGTGTAGTTTCGGAAAAAATGTGAACGACTTCGGTATAAACTGTTTTGGGTTCACCCAGAGCTTTGTGGATGTTTCCTATTTCGTCGATATCAACAATAGATTTCCTCTCATAGAGGCCACTGAGGGAACATATGTATCCATCAAACAGATGAGCTGATATCCTGTACAATCATGGAAAGACATAAGCAATTGTTTTCTCGCACTTGATCTTGTCTGCGTAATTTCTCCAAGATATTTTAAGATTACTTCCTTCACCCTGTCAAAAGAGGGGCGGGAAACATGGCTTGAAGGTGTTGGTCGGTGTCTGGTGTTCGAATAAACTGGACACTGTTTACCGTACTGATATGGCGCAAGATTTTACCACTTACACCCGCGTATTAAGTGACTGCGATAGCCAGGGCCTAATGTTTGAAGATCGTCGTATTTGTCTTCGTCCTTCGCTTTGTTCAAACAGGTCATTATCTTAGTGACTATATGAGTATAAGGACCAGATCCTAGATAGCCATCATGGCCAGGGTTGTAGAGATCCAGGAGTAGGAAGCCCTAAACACGAATTCCAATGAGATTGTTATAAGTTGCTGTGCTGCTTGGTAGGTTTAGAGCGCGTTCCTCTCCTGGCAAGTATCACGTTCCAGATGCTTAAACCTTTGCCTACGAGTGGTCATTCCTTAGAAGATGGGAGCTTGTGGGGATCGTCGCTGGGGGTCATAAAGGGCACGCCAATTTTTTGTGAATCCTCACTAATTATGGAATGTGATCACAAAATCAATCCCTCCCAATCATACCCGTCCAATCGAACCTATCGTATTTCTTCTTGAATTGTGCTATTCTGTCCTTGTTCGTCCTGAAATCAAGCCGCTTCGGTCGGCGCCAACGTCTCGGTTCCAGTTCAAGGACACTGCCAATGATCTCACCAGCAAAATAGCTGAATGGAGGAGTAAATTCAAAGTCCTCAACATACTCGACGACTTCTTACCTTGGAAAGTCACCACCACCTTTCTCCCCTTCTTCTAACGCCTCCCCGTCGGCAGTGTCACTTCCTTCAATGACATGGCCATAACCCTTTTCACCCTTATGGTCAAATTGTACCATGAAGTAAGGGAGATTTGGGACCATGGCCCGCCTGAACCCTCCTGGACGGGCAGAAAAATCGATTAACTTTTTGTGCTGAGACCATTCTGCCTCTGACATTAGTATGGACTCCTGTAAAAAAAATACCGTCAATCTCAGCCGAAGACATGAAAACGACAAAGTTACAGACTTTGAAGTACCCAGGAATAAGTTCGAATTGTTCCCAAGGTAGAGGGACGCATTCGATAACCGTATGTTTTTGCCATTTGAGCGTGATGACTGTCTCATAAAAGACGACACCTTTGTCTTCCTCGGCAAACATACGCATCAGACATTTCATGAAGTTCTAGTTAGACCATTCAATGGATTGGTCAGGCCAGGTGGAGTAGACAAGCTTACCCGTACTTCGTCCCACACATCGTCATCACCGTCTAGCATAGTGAGGTGGTGTTGAATGGGAACAATGAGGCAGTGCCCGTCAACAAGCTCGTCAGTGACAGTGCAAGAAAGGTAGACGCGAGTTCCCATTGCAATTACAGGAGCTTTAGGAGGCGAATCATCTTCCCCATAGCAGAAATTACAGGTGGCCAAGGCTTTCTGTGTTCGTTTGTAATCTGACAAAGGGTCGTAAGCGTGAACAGGCAGAGATGAACCGATGGCTCAAACTGACCATTGATGGCAAACTGGCGTTTCATGGCATCAGTCCGCATCTTCTGTCGACCAAGTTTCTCAGCGTTCTCATCGATATACTCCAAGTCATTCTGATCCAAGGTGAGTAAAATGAAGCATGTTGGCATGTTATGATCCTCACCTGGAATTTACCGTCCCCCATGATTGCCCGTGCGAATTGAGCGTCAAGATTCTTCTGGTCTGCCATGCCTGCACTAAACTTCTCTTGTCGAAGCATTTCACCAAGAGTAGTGGTATCATCATCAGCGTTGTACCTGATGATTTCTCCTGTCTTCGGATCGTGGGTTTCAAACTTTGAAAAAAATTCAATTCTTCAGTACACAAGGCGCCGTAGAAGAGTGCTTACTTTTTCCTGTTTCTTTCTCCTGTTTCCAGGTAATCGATCATCGTCATCTTTTCCATGACCAACGTCGTATAAACGGCCGCCGCCGTCCAAAGTTGGCAAAACTTCAGTCTTTGTGCGAACACCAGATTCACTGCTGTCTAGTCCGTTTGCTCTCCGAGACTCGGTCTCGTATTCTTCCTCTAGTTTAGCTGCATCTGGTGCTCCCATAAGCCTGGCCCGAAGCACCTTAGCTTGTAGTTTATTCAAAGAGGATGGCGATAAAGAGCGTTTCTGTTGTACAGCCGGTGGTGGTGTCATGACTGAGGGAATCGGTGTATGCGATTGTGCAAGTGGCGAGCCTATCCCCGAAGGCAATCTTAGGGAGTCTAGTCGACGATTAATTGGTGGCCGAGCTTCTGACGCTGGAGAGGGTGTGGTTGGCGCGCTGTCATTGATTCCCCCTGGGCGTCGGAAGGATGAACTTCGGCTGGATCCCCTACTTCCCTCGACATCTGTGAACATAAGTCGTTTCTCACCACCTTCAGTGTATTTGGGAGGGCGTCGTTCAGTTTCGCGACCTCTATCCGCTCGTTTTCCTTCTCGTTCGTCAAGTATTCGCCTCTCCTCCTTGGCTTCTTCAAACGCTTGAAGTGAGCCAAATCGGTCGACGGCAAGGGTTTCAACGTCGACCCCCTCTTCTTCAGCTGTCTCATAGACGCGCTTCAAACGCATCATACGCCATTGTGAACCTGGCCCTCCCGGTGTGTTGGCTTTTGGAGGTGGAGGCGGTGCATCGAAGTCGATAGCACTTAAGTCTCTGTTTATTTCTCTAGAACTAACCATAGGCTACAAGATGGTTAGAGTTCCGTAAACGGCTAGACCAAACGAGGCATACCCTATCAGGATCCGGTTGCTCAGGACGTTTCTTCGTCCTTTCAGTTCCGAGACTGGAGAAAAAGTCCACTCCACCTCCAAGTGTTCGTTGGCCCCCGGATGACCCTCCATAATCGTATGTCATGGAGACGTCATCAACTTCCAACTTCCGCCGGCTTTCCATAGGGAGAGTTGGAGCAGTATTTGGAAGCAACATCCATTCATCGCGCTGAAGGGGTGTCTCTGTACTAGTATTTTGGGGTAATTTCGGGTCTGAAGGTCCAGCAATGGCCGACGATGTTAGCGTCAAACTTTTGGCAGTTGGAATATCGGTTGCGAGTACCTAATGTGATATCAGACAAGAAATTGAAAACTTGGATATTCCAACCTTCTCTCCATCCATGTCAATGTTCTTCTCTACCCACATATCGTCGTCGTCGGGGTCATCGTCAACAATACGGACGTTAGACTTGTCCTTTTTCCTGTGCTTGTGTTTTCGGCCTTCATCATCATGCTTCCTTCGCTTTTTGCTCTTCTTATCTCCATCGCGTTCTTTAGAACGGTCCCGCCGTGATGAGTGTTTAGAGGAAGCTGAGTCTGCCATGTGCAGATATGAGCGCGTCACATCCAGTTCCAACACTTCTCGTCAGATCACGTGTTGGATCAATATTTTTAAGTTAACTTCGGCACCGCTGGCTTTAACTTTACTCTCTTGACTTGTTCTCCTCATTGTCGCGATGGAAGCTCCAGATCCTGCCAATGTTCGCATAATTACAACACTCGGACATGTAGATCATGGCAAAACCACTCTGATGGACGCCTTGCTAGCCGCTAATAACATCATCTCTGCGAGAATGGCTGGCAAGATGAGGTACCTTGACAGTCGTGAAGACGAGCAGGAAAGAGGAATCACCATGGAGAGTAGTGCCGTCTCTCTTAAATTCCACGTCATGGGACGCGATGCTGCTGGAGGTATGTAATAATAGTGGTTTCTACCTTCAGATTCGGTGATAGAACCAGATCAGAGAGATCGCCGAAAACCTACATTGTTAACATGATTGACACCCCTGGGCATGTGGATTTTTCAAGCGAGGTCTCTACTGCGTCAAGGCTATGTGACGGTGCTTTAGTCTTGGTTGATGTCGTGGAGGGAGTTTGTACCCAGGTCGGTTTTTAATATTGAAACACACGTAGGATCTGACCACACGTTCAATTAGACCATTGCAGTTCTAAGACAGGCCTGGCAAGACAGATTACGCCCAATACTGGTGATCAACAAATTTGACCGTTTAATCACGGAGCTCAAGCTGGCTCCGGTCGAGGCACATCACCATCTTTCGCGGCTTATCGAACAAGTCAATGCAGTTATGGGCAGCTTCTTCGCTAGCGAGCGAATGGAGGATGACTTGCGCTGGAGAGAGGAGCGCGAGAAAAGACTTGCTGACAAGAAAGATCAGCTAGCTGACGAAGCCGATGCAACGGTAAACGAAGAAGACGAGTTCCAAGAAAAGGACGATGAAGATATCTACTTTGCGCCTGAACGCGGAAATGTTATTTTCGCGTCAGCCATCGACGGATGGGGATTCCGCGTAGGCAAGTTTGCCCAGCTCTACGCTGCCAAGCTCGGTATCAAAGAAGCCAACCTCCGTCGAGTACTTTGGGGCGATTACTTCCTCGATCCCAAGACAAAGAAAGTCATCAGTTATAAACATCTTCGTGGACGGGCTCTCAAATCACTCTTCGTCCAATTTGTGTTGGAAAACATCTGGGCAGTATACGATGCTGTAGCCATTAACCCGTGAGTTTTATCTATTACAATACTAAGCTTAGTTAAGCTCACCAACGATACCCCAGGGACCAAGAAAAAGTGGCGAAGATCGTTGCTGCCCTCAATTTAAAAATCCTACCTCGCGATCTAAAGTCTAAGGACACGCGTCACCTGCTATCTCTCATTTTCTCCCAGTGGCTTTCATTATCAACTTGCGTTACGCAAACTGTTATTGATGTTGTTCCTGCTCCAGCAATCGCACAGAGGACAAGGATTCCAAAGATGCTTTACCCCGATCTCTACGATGCCACATTAGAGCCCAAAAACAAACTCGAAGAGGACCTTTTCTCCTCCAACTCTGGCCCTCAAGCGTTTGTCACAGCCTACGTGAGCAAAATGTTTGCCGTCGCCGCCAAAGATTTGCCGGAAAACAAGAAGAAACCTATTACGGCGGAAGAGATGAGGGCAAAGGCGCGTGAAGCCAGGGAGGCCAAAGCTGCCGAGCAAGCGGCAAAATCTGGCGACCAGGCGGAGCCGCAAACCAACGCTATGCCGTATGCGCCACCGCCACCAACGGATGAATCGGTCAAGAAAGAGGTTATCGCTGGAAATGCAGAAGTGGTGCTTGGGTTCGCTCGTCTCTATTCTGGGACCCTACGAACGGGAACGACCGTCTACGGCCTGCTGCCAAAGTATAATGCGGCTTTGGGCCCAACCCATTCCACGAACGCGAAGTGTCTGGTCACCGCAACTGTTGAGGGACTGTATATAATGATGGGCCGGGAGCTTGTTCCAGTGGACTCTGTACGTGCTGGAAATATCTTCGCTATCAAGGGTCTGGAGGGCAAAGTCTGGAGAAGCGCAACGCTATGCACTCCAAGTGACAAAGGTGTTAGCGAAACGGCGGAGAATGATCGCCCTTGCCTTATTAATCTGGGTGGTGTTAACCGTGCTGTGAGTGTAATTCCTGCCTGAACTTGTAGCTGTCTACATGGTTGTAACTCTATTGATGATAGACATCTCCCATTGTGCGCGTTGCCCTGGAGCCAGCCTACCCAGCTGATATGCCAAAGCTTGTCAGCGGCCTCAAACTGCTCAGTCAATCAGATCCATGTGTGGAGACATTCCAACAACAAACAGGTGAACACGTTATCCTGACTGCCGGCGAGCTCCATTTGGAGGTAATGTCAACACATGTATTTGACTTTCACGGAGGATTGACTGTATGCCTTTTAGCGTTGCCTAAAGGATCTGAGGGAACGGTTTGCCAAGGTTGAAATTCAAGCATCGAAACCCATAGTTCCCTTCCGCGAAACAGCATGTAAAGCACCAGGCGAGTAGGAACTGATTGTATCGTGTTATATATGTTTTTGATCATCGTTGTGTAGACATGGCACCGACGAAGACGCCAAGCGCTCCTCGTGGTACAATCCATGGGTCTAGTTCTTCCAACATTGTCAAATTCACCATCAGGGCCAGTCCCCTGCCCCAGGCCATTCTAGACTTTGTTTTGCAGAACATAACGATTCTCAAGAAGCTTCAGCAAGAACGTCGAACAAAGGATTCACCTGAAGCTCAAGAGAAGGTTGTAGACGAAGAACAAGACCAAGAAGGTGTCGACATCTATGGCGATATTGTACGAAAGCCAAACGTCACACCTGAGCAATACTGGGAAGCCCTACGAAAAGTCTGCGAAGAGGCTGGGGGAGAATGGAGTGACATCCCGGACCGGATCTGGGCATTTGGCCCACAAAAGGCTGGCGGATGTCTTCTAATTGACTCTAGGAATTCTGGAACACCATTATCGTAAGTCACTGTCCCTGTTCATGCCCTTGCGTTTTATCACCCTCTAACTGGTTGGAAAGATTAAACCGCCGCCTTGACCGCATCAAGGCCGGTGAGACTGAAGGAGATGCGGAGAAAGGCGTTCGCGGCTTCGATCATTACATCGAGACAGGCTTCCAGCTCGCCACTTTCCAAGGCCCGCTATGCGCAGAGCCTGTCGAGGGTATGGCATATTTTGTCGAGAGCGTTGAAGTCGATCAGGAAAATCTTGAGAAAGAAATAGGTCAATAATTCTCTCTCGATATGATGGGGACTTGGCTTATTGTGGCTTTTTTCGTAGATCAAAATCGGATGGCGCAAGTGACTGGATCTGTAATCTCCGCCGTCAGAGATTCATGCCGAAACGGCCTCCTGGATTGGTCACCGCGCCTCATGCTCGCGATGTATACATGCGACATTCAAGCATCAAGTAAGATTCGGCATTCGAACTGTCGAAAGTTCTGTCATCTGACTTTTTTGCAGCTGACGTTCTAGGCAAGGTCTATGCAGTAGTTGCCAAACGCCGAGGTCGTATTGTCGCTGAGGAAATGAAGGAAGGCACATCCTTCTTCAGTGTTTCAGCTCTTTTGCCAGTTGCAGAGAGTTTCGGTTTTGCTGATGGTGTGTCCACTCCTGGCTGGAAAATGTAAACAACTCAATCGTTTTATCCTGTAGATATCCGTAAACGGACCTCTGGTGCGGCAAGTCCCCAGCTCGTATTTAGCGGGTAAGCGATAGTGTCTTGCCTAAAGATGTCCGTTAACTCATAGATCTATAGGTATGACATGTTGGATTTGGATCCATTCTGGGTGCCGACGACAGAGGAGGAGTTGGAGGATCTTGGAGAGAAGGCTGATCGATCTAACATTGCAAAGGGCTACATGGACGCAGTGCGGGAGCGAAAGGGTATGTTTGTAGATAGAAAAATTGTCGAGTTTGCAGAGAAGCAGAGGACGTTGAAGCGGTAAGGATACTGTATATATGTATTTTTTTTATCATGGCAGCCAACCCCATAATAGCTCGTGCTTGAACATCAAGATTGAAAGCATAGGGGCCAATCACCGATGGTGTAACTTCAAACTTGAAATTTAAAAGCTTCAAGCCTGGTTTGAAAATAAATAAAATTTCCAGGAGGGTTTGCGGACTGTCAATAGTTTTATGCAAGATGAAACGAGGCTTGGCTTGGGCATGGTGAAGGTGTATTAGACCCAAAAGAGAATAGAAACAAGCAAATATAGCCAGTCATAGTAACTGAGATGATCATGAGATTGACATATAAGTTGCTTAGTCATGCGATCAGAAATATAACGAGTTAGCCTGGGCTGGCAGTGAGATTGTCTTCGCCGTCTATAGCTGAGTCCTTGTTCCCTGAATCCCAACACGCGGCCTCCATGGCCACCGTGGCCACTCCTCTATACTCTAATCACGACCACCTCTTCTCTGCTCAACTCGACCTATATACCGTTGCTCAGCAAGCTCAGCACCAGGAGGAGAGCTTGATGGAGGACGAACCGCTCAACAGCCTCTTTTGTCGTGCTCTTTACGACTATGACTCTCAGGATGCTTCAGCCCTTTCCTTCCAGCGTGGTGACATCATAGAAGTCCTCACACAACAGCCGTCAGGCTGGTGGGATGGCATGCTTGGAGATGAGCGCGGCTGGTTTCCATCCAACTATGTCGAAGTCATTTCGGACGAGGAAGCAGACCTGGCATTCTCTGCCTTAGAGATGTCCGGCACAGAGTCTTCAATGCCAGAAACGTTTGCCGACACCTCAATGGTTGGCATAGCTCATGGTAGGATGCAGAGTATGCAGGAGGCAAACGAGCAGTGGTTGGAGAACGAGATATCATCTCCAAGGAATGGGCTTCCTGCTACAAATGCTTTTGCGCAAACGTCTCAAACGAGTGAATTTTGGTCGCCTGAGATCGCCCCTGATGGGCAGGTACGTACCACAAAATCTAATCATCGCGCATGTTCTGACCAATCCATAGATTTTCTACGTAAATTCACAAACTGGCCAACGCTCTCGCGACATGCCATCTGACTTGGACGATGAACTTTCGGATACTGACCTTGCGGGGTTAACCTCACAATCATCGTCACGTTCGGGCACAAGTGCTGGTCTGGCGTTCGGATTCAATGATTCGGTCGACCCATTGAACAATATGCAAGACATTGCCGGATTCGGAATACCACGTCGCACTGGGACACCTGAGCCCTGGGTCAGAAAACTGCATGACGATGGCAGGTCCTATTACTTCTATAACAAGGTGGATGGCCAGATTTCTTGGATAAAACCCGAAGCCGCTCCCAGCACTTCCTCACAATCATCATCATCCCCGCCTCAATCAAGGACAACCAATGACAGTAAACGCCTCAGTGTATACTCCGACGACTCTGAGGTACAACCCTTTGAACCCGCACCTCGCAAAATAATCCCCAACGGACACCCTGCTCAATCATTCCCTGAGAGTCAAGCACGACCTGTCGCCAAGGCTAGTCCTCCTGACTACACCACAGCAGAGCGTATAGCTCGGAGCCTTCAGCAAGCCATTACTCCTCCCCCACCTGAATCTGCTGCGGAACTTGCTGCTGCTGCTAAATCCGCTATCTATGCTATACTCAACAATGTTCGATCGAATGGCGTCGCGCGAAGACCAGAAGAGGACAGGAAAATGAACGAGTTGATATACCACGTCGTCCTGATGGTCCGCAACCTTCTGTGTACCCTTGCCATCCCCACCCATCAGATACCCGCTAATGTGCTACCCCGGGAGGTCAGGGATCTCCCGACACCATCACAATCACCTCTCAAGCCAGCACAACGAAAGGTGACTGCGACCCTATCTCGTCTTGTCCTATCCGCACGTGCCATCCAGTATGATGCAGGTCAGTTGATGACAGATACCCTGGCTCGAATAGAGACGGATGCGGAGGGGCTCGAAAAGGACGTGGCTTCCTTCATCCTCCAAGTCCATCAACTGGAAACTCAAGGAGAACTACCTCGACATAAACACCCTCGACGGCTTCATGGTGTATTCACTACTGACAACATTGGACCAGGACTGGTGGGTGCAGGAGCTGCTGGATGTTGGACAGGTTTTGGATGGGTACCACTGGATAATGATCAAGCAGCTTCGCAACGGGTTTTGGGCCCTGAAGCGATGGGGGAGTTGAGACAGTACTCTCAAAACCTGGACGGCCATTTCCAGGATCTTTTGCATTCTCTACGAACATCAGACCAAAGCTCAGGCAAGTTGCAATTCTTTTTTTGGTTGAGTGCCTCACATGACGGTTCTATGCAGTTGAGCTAGTGCGTGCATACTGCAGGCAACTTGTATCCCATATTTCTGCCATGCTCACTCTAGTCTCTGACATCCATGTCGCTCGCCACGTTGACATCGACGGATTCCAACAGGACGGTAGTTCGTCAGCGGGCCCATATAGTCAAACAGTCGAAAACGCACGCTTGCTCGTTCGCACGCTCGAGGCTGCTGTTCAAGCTGTCCACAATGACGTCGCGGTCTTTTTTATCACAGTGCAATCGGTGCGGGACTCTGACCTCCCACGACATCGCACCGAGAGAAGATATGCCTGGGATCACCTGGACGCTTTATCATCCTCTATGAGCGCTAACATCGCTATCGTTTTGGACACGCTTGACAATCTCCTGTCCCTGGGTCACCAGCAAGCCGACATGGCCTCAGGCGATTACCATGGCTCTATTGAATGGCGAATGTCGCGATTGAGCGTTCGTCCTATATCCATGATTGGGAATGAAGATGTACCCGACATGATCGACATGGAGATGGCTTTCATACGTGCGCCTAACAAACCACCGAAGGTCCATGATCCATACTCTACGTACAACCGTCCACATGCAAACAGTGATGCTAACACCCTCAGCTCCTCAACAATGGAATACGACTCGCTCAACCATACACTTGTTCCGGACGAGCACGAGCTTGACCCTGTATTGGACCACGAAACAACCTCCATACTGGAAGACAATCGTGCGTAGAGTTGCTTGTTTTACTTACGTATAACTTATTGTGTAATTAGGTGACGTTGGGGCGTCCAAGCCACCCCCACGACCAACCGGCCCCTCAAAATTAGCACGACTTTTAGGCGCAGAATACAGCAACAAATTAACAGAGGAAAATAAGCCATGGTACCTTCGCCCGACCTACAGCCCTGAGGATATCCTGATTGAACCTGATAATACGGTGAAGGGTGGGACTCTCCCAGCTTTGGTAGAGCGCCTGACCGCCCACGATCAAGTTGGTATGTAGCTGTGCTCTCGCTACAGAACCTACTCTCACGGTTCACGGTTATGTGCTGCGCAGATCCCTCGTTTAATCAGGCATTCTTGATGACATTCAAATCATTCACCACTGTCATTGAGTTGTTTGATCTTCTGGTTGCACGGTTCAGAACAGAGCCTCCGAATGATCTGAAACCCAATGAGTTGGAGGAGTGGACAAAACAGAAAAAGCAACTCGTCCAAATACGGTATGTCTCTTTTTTCCACCAAACTGGATCAATATTTACAGACCTTTTTAGTGTTATCAACACATTCGTTGCTTTGTTGAAGGATGACGACATACTTGAGAAGGAAGACTTCCATGTTTTTGACCACATGAAAGCCTTTGTACAATCAGATGAAGTTTCACACATTGGGGCAGCAAAACAAGTGTTGGTGTATATTGAACGTGCCGTATGTCTTTCGACTCTTAAACTCAACATTCCCCCTCACGTCTAATTTCTAGATCCACAAGAACAATAATCCAATGAAAGCAATGCCAATGAACCCACCACCGCCACCTATCCTGCCCAAGGCGGGTAAAAAGCTCAAACTCACAGATATTGATCCTACCGAATTGGCACGTCAGCTTACTTTGATGGAAAGCGATCTGTATCAAAAGATTAAGCCTATGGAGTGTCTTCAGCGTGCTCGTGAACAGAAGACGGACACCAACGATAACATTGCTGCTGTGATTCAGATGAGTAATAGGGTCAGTTACCACTACTCTTTGGAATGTGCTTTTTAGTAACGACGGCTCTCGTCTTCTAGATTGCCGATTGGGTTGCCGATTCTATTTTGAGCAAGGAAGATTCTCGCAAGCGTGCTGCTGTGGTCAAGCATCTCATCAGTGTTGCTGACGTGAGTTGAATTGCTTCATCCGTCTATTTCCAGCCCTCTGAAGCGCCACGCCGCTAGCGTTGTCGAGTCCTGCAGAACTTTTCTTCTATGATAGCTATTACTTCAGGGCTGAACACGCCTCCGATTCGCCGTCTTAAGCGTACTTGGGAGCAAGTCAACCAACGAAGTCACAATGCGTTCCAAGAGTGCGAGAGAACTATCGACAGCAATAAGAACTTTACAAAATACAGGCAACTTATGGCTTCTGTGACTCCACCCTGTGTTCCCTTTATCGGTGAGGCCGCTCTTTTAGGTTGCCAGAATGATTTCTGAAGTGTGATACCAGGTGTTTTCCTTTCAACATTACAATTCATTCAAGATGGTAACCCTGATACACTGCCGGGCGGCCTCGTCAATTTCCGCAAACGCCAGAAGGCATCAGAGGTTATCAACGATATCAAACGCTGGCAGGCGCAGTCATTCAACTTTGTGCCCCTTCCACCCGTGCAGACTTTTATCGACGAGTCTCTGAATCAGTACAGTGATACCAAGGCGTCGAGCGAGCACTTCTGGACCCTGAGTCTCGAGCGTGAGCCGAGAGAACGGGAAGATGAAAAGATGGCACGACTACTTCAGGAGAGCGGCTTCCTATGATGATTGTTCTTATGTGGGACATTTAATATCCCCCCGTTCTTATGTAGTGCTATATTTTGGCTTTTTTATGCTGTTTCCGTAGGCTATGGATACTCTTGTAACATATATGTGTTAGATTTGACTTGGGAGTTTGGCAATGCAAGTCTGAGCAAAATACCCGTGATGGTGTCAATTACCTATCTTTCGTTTAGAGTTCCCTGTTCCCACTGCACTTTGACTTGATACATGGAGTGTGTGTACATCAGAGGCACCTCAATTTTCAACCATGCATGTAAGAGGGCAAGTAGATCTCACGCTTAGTGTTCACAGGAATGTACAAGCGCAGCGATTTCAATGAACATTTAACACGAGCCCAATGAAAGGATACATACATAGCTGTCATGCAGCAGAGACTACTAGGCCCTGAATTCAAATATCATCATTCAGAGGCTGTGGCCTGTGTCAGAAGCTCTAACGACCTGCCAGTACGTGGTTCGAGTCGACATCTGAAGGGTTTCGGATGACTTTGGAGAGCCCATCAGCGCACAGTTATGGACGTGTTGTAAAGAATGTGCTCACTTGGATATTCCAGCATTAACCGGGACGTCGTCAGGTATAATCTCCTTCCCGTCATCCCCCACCGCCTTCGAGAACTTGATAGTTGCTAATGTAGTCGCAATTGCGATCCAAACATTGTCATCTGCCAGGTGACGACCAGGGCAGATTCTGAAGAGTAGTAATTCATAAAAATTAAGCGTATCGAAAACAACAAAGGCTCTTGATAAATACCTTCTACCAAAACCGAAATGTGAAGTGCTGAATGGTTCGCTTCTGCCTGCGGGAGACGGTAGATAACGAGACGGGTCGAATTTCGTGGGATCCTTATATACAGATTCATCCAAAGTCATGCCTCTGCCAAAATGTAAGCTTTCGTTGAGATAAATTCGCCCAACATACCTGATATTGGGGATGATGATGGAACCCTCTGGGATCAACATGCCTTTGTAGATGTCATCCTGCATTAGCCTATGTGGAACACCTAACATCACAAAGGTTAGAAATCTTCTCAATGGATCAACCCATTTGGTGCACCTGTAGGCGCAGTGTGATGCCACCTTGTATGAACATTCAAAAAACGGCAACGAGTAGGCGAATAACAATAAGTACCGCAGGGTTTCCTGAACTAAGCATTCAAGGTAGGGCAAGTTTTTCCTGTCATCAAAGTCTGGAAGGCGGTCGGTTCCAAGGACGGCGTCAATCTCTGCCTGGGCCTTCTCCTGACACTCTGGGTAAAGAACCATCGCTAAAACATAGAACGCGAGGGAGGATGATGTCTGGTTTATATGGAGCCCAGGCTGACGAACTGAGAGTTAAATCAGTACTCACGGTATCTGCGCCTGCTATGAAAAGGATCGCTGAAGCTGCCTGAATACTGTCGATTTTAGCTTTGGCTTTAGGATTATTGTGATCCAGACCGTCGAGCTGCGAAAAAAGGAAAGATGGCTGGGCTGTTCCTTTGCTCTGAAGGATATCAATACCTGACGTTTCTCACCCATGACAATACCACAACAGCTTACCATCTTTTCTATCATTTGATTGTATGGATATTCCCTAAGTTGCCTATATGCGGCGTACGAATCTCGTGCATATGTGGCATAGTATGTTCCAGGAACCCATGAAGGAAAGTAGCGAACTAGTATGCGATTAGCAAGATTAAAAACCGGGCCCTTCTTTGCTTACGGGCTGGAAAGAGGTCGATGGGCGTTGCGCCAGGTGGACCACATTGTTTTGCTATAGCACAGCATTCTTCCGCAATCTTGAAGTACGGATCTTCAGTGGAGGTTATCTGGTGCCCGTAGCTAATCTGGATAATCACAGCCGCCGTAAACCTAGAGGAAATAATATCTGAGACGGGGAAAAGCAAACAGAAATGAAATGAGTACCTGACTAATGAGGTATACCAATCTTCTGGCAAGTTCAACATATTCTCGGCTAGGATTCGGGCTTCGCGAGTTTGAATTGGGCGATGTTGTGGCCGCTGCGCGTTACTGAAGTATTGTTGGACAATCCTTCGTTGGTGACGAAATTCCTTGCCGTAATTGACAAAAACGAGAGAGTCGGCAATACCGAGGCTGCACATGCATGTAAATTGACGAGCATTGGATTTGAGCGAAAAAGAAGTAATCACAGCTCAAATACAGGAAGCGTTGGACGGCCACTGTATATCGTGCTACGTTTGTCAAGTAAATCTATAGCAGCTTCGACACTATTTAGGATAATCATTGATTGATTCAAGACTGAGAGCTGCACGACATCGCCTGTAATATTGTCAATAAACCATTGATAAGTTTTGCTGAACGAACGGCACCATATGTCTTCCCCAACTCATAAAAGAAAAGGTCTTGGTTTTCAGAAGGGATTAATCGAATGTGACCAATCAGAAAATCAGCAGGTGGACCTGGAGGGAGAGGTGGTTGTTTCTTTGATGATAACTTGACTTTCAAAGCCGCCAAAGCAAAAACGGTGCAAGCGATAGCGACTGCAGTAGATGGGAAAGAGTTCCCCATTGGTAAGGCTGAGGATAGCCCGGCATAGACTATAATAATAATGTTTTTATAGAAATGACTGAATGTAGGCGCCAATGCCATGTGGTGGCAGCGTGCCTAATACATGAGGGCATGTGACTCAAGTCGATCACTCAACCCTACATGCACTTGTCTGCCACTACTGGAAATGCTCTGTCAAGTTCGCAGTGCTGCGCGAGCAGCTCAATATGCTCATTTATCTAGTAGTGTCCGTCAACTGAGCTCTGAGGCAATTCCAAGATCGTCAGCAAGTCTTCGACGGTCATACCTTTACGTTCCGTCCTCGTCTGAGCGCATGCTTGAGAAATCGCGGTCTTCATGCTCTGATATGGTTATATATGACTTGGAAGACAGCGTCTCTCCCTCGCCTAATGACAAGAAGGATGCCAGGACAAGACTTTCTCACTTCTTAAGTGTATGTGATCCTCCGTCTACACTTGTCCACACAATATATATATCTTCTCACTTTTAACAGAAAGACAATCTTCCTGAACCACGACGTGTTGCTGTTCGTGTAAATGACATTACCACTCCCTTTTTCCGTGACGATATAGCCGACATTGTGAGTTCTGCCTCAACTACGATTTTACTAGCTGATTGTATTCACGAACACGGCAGGTTAGTTCGGCTGCTGTACGTACTTTGATACTACCAAAGATACATTCAGCGCAGGATCTCCATTATGTTTCGTCCGCAGTCGCTGATGCCTCGAAAAGTGCCTCTCGGGAAGCACCATTGAATATCATTCCAAGCATCGAAAGTGCCAGGGCGTCATTCAATTTAGGTGAAATTGCTGGATGGAAATCAGAGTTGGGTCCACGGTTGGGAGGGAATTTGATAGCACTCTTGGTGCGTAATATTGTTGTCTTTTAAGAATTCTTGTATGAATGTGGAAAGCAGTTTGCCGCAGAGGACTGTAAAGTCATACCTTTTTCCGTCTTCATCTGTGGAGTAACCTCTTTATGAAGACTGTGCCGATACCTCGATTATTCGCACTCCCTCTCGCCGAGAACTCTTGTTCACTCGCTCTCAGATTGTCATCTGGGCTAAGGCCTTTAGTCTGGAGGCAATAGACATGGTGGGTATCGAAGCGATATCATAGGAGTCCCTTACGGATTGGTTGTTTTAAAGGTCTGCGTGAACTACAAGGATCTTGACTACCTAAAGGATGAGTGCATTGATGGGCGGCAGCTTGGATTTACGGGAAAGGTGAGCTTTGGATGGAAGTTTGAAATTTCCGAAATTACTAACAATAGCTCAGCAAGCGATTCATCCACAGCAGGTAGAAACTATCCAATCTACCTTTGTGCCGACATCTCAAGGTAGATTTTTTTTTATATCTCCGCAACAAGGATGGATTCTCATTCTCGTATAACAGAGATCCTTCGTGCTGCCAAAATCCTCCACGGAATGCAGGTGGCGCATGCTGCGGCCAAGGGTGCTGTAGGACTAGAGGGAGAGATGGTGGATGCCCCAATGTTAAAGCAGGTACTTCTTCGTTTGTCTTCGAAGTATTTACCAGATGAAAAGTTCATTTTTCCGTAGGCGGAAAACGTAATCAAGATCGCCAAGCTTGCGGGTTTGGAGATACCCTCCATAACAACGTAGGACTATGTCCTACGACTCAAATACAACCTAGGCTACTGCACATACTCCAGAAATATAACTGCATGAGCCCTATGATTCTGTTGATTGTTTCAGAAGCTCCATAGTCGTTTTTGAACGCGGCACGAAACGGCATTGGAATGGGCGTGGATGACTGAAGAAACTCGTGAGATTGGGTTTCACTTTACGAAGACAATAGAACAAACCATGTTATGCCTATCATGACTGGCGTAGCATCTAGAATAATCTCCTTTCCCTCGGTATCTAATGACTTCAAGAAGGTACCTGTCGCCAGTAGGGTTACAATCGCAATCCAGAGGCTATCGTCTGCTAAGAAACGGCATGGGCAAATCCTATTGACATGGTTGAGTGGACTCTTTCACAAATGGCATATATTCTCTACCTTCGTCCAAAGCCAAAATGGGCTGTACTGAATGGCTCTTCTCGGCCAGCAGGGGCTGGAAAATAGCGCGTGGGGTCAAATTGGAACGGGTTCTTGTATATCTTTTCGTCCCAAGTCATTCCCCTGTAGAGCATTGTTCATCGAGCAGCGGGCTTCAAAAATAAGGTGCACGCACCTAACGTTAGGGATAATAATGGACCCCTTGGGAAGGAACATGTCCCTGTAGATGTCGTCTTCCATTAACCTATGGGGAACGACTAGGACGTAAAAAATTAAGATCAAAAACACGTAACAGAGATCAAGGCCGTCATACTTGTAGGGATAGCTTGGTTCCACCTTTGGTGATGAATAAGGGCGAGTTATTGCTCACTTGGAAAATAGCTTACCGAAGCATTTCTTGAACCAGACATTCGACAAAAGGTAGTCTTTCTCGATCATAGAATTCAGGGAGACGATCAGAGCCAATTACAGATTCGATCTCTTTTTGCGCCCTAGCTTGGTATTCTGGGTGAAGCAACATCGCCAAGACAAAGAAATCAAGCGAAGAGGATGTCTGATACAAGTCCAGTTTGAGGGAGAGTCCTCGATATATAGTAATTGAAAGCTTACAGTCTCTGCACCAGATATATAAATAATCATAGACGCAGCTTGAATCAACTTGACGTTTGTCTCGTCGTCATCTCCTTTATCGCGCAGGGCTTCCAGCTGCGTTAACAAGAAAGACGGTCGAGCTGTTCCCTTTCTCTGTTTGAATGCCCGTCTTAAATCTATGCCAAAAGTTTGCATAGGGATAGCAAGATTTCATACCATTGCTTCCATCACTTGACCAAAGGGATATTCTCGAAGTCTCTCGAATGCCGAGGCAGACTTGCGCGCGTAATTTGCATAGTGCGTGCCAGGAAACCACGAAGGAAAATAACGAACTATAAGAGGTCCACTTAGCGACAATTGGCTCTGGATGTTCTACCAGTGTACTCACGAATGGGGAAAAGATCTACAGGTGTACCACCTGGGGGTCCAGAATCGGCAGCTATCTGGCAACATTCCTCTGCAATTTTAAGGTAAAGGTCTTCGTCCGATTTTATTTGATGTCCATATCCAGTTTCCATAATGATTGCAGTGGAGAACCTACGTTACAAAGTGTGAGAGCCTGAACTCCGAAATAAGACTTGACATACCGTAATAGGTGATTATAACATTCTTCCGAGGAAAAGGACATGTTCATGGCAAGAACACGAGCTTCTCGCACTTGAATGGGACGATGTTCTGGGCACTTGCTATTGCTGAAATACTGCTGAATCATTCTTCTCTGGGTGCGAAAATCCTTGCCATATTTTGCGAACGTAAGAGAGTCACTGACACCGAGACTGGATTGAGGGTAAACTATCAGCCGGGCACAGTGCAGAGAACAGAGCGATATTACTGACATGTCATAGATAGGAAAGTCTGGCCGATCACTATAAATTGAGCTACGTTTATCGAGAAGATCAACAGCGGCTTCGACGCTGTTTAGGATAATCATCGATCTGCCCAGAACTTTCAACTGCACTACGTCCCCTAAAAAGTATGCGTCAACGACCTCAGCAGGGGCTTGATAGTCATTTGTTGGCCAACACTCGCCGTATGTCTTTCCCAATTCGTAGAAAAATACGTCCTGAGCTTGGTGAGGAATCAGTCGTAGGTGTCCTATAAAAGGATCCGAAGGAGGCCCTGGAGGCGATCGAACAGATTTCTTCGACAACTTGCTGCGAACATAGATCAGACCTACGCCCATAACAGCGAGCGCAAGAGTATTTGCGAGAATAGAAGCCATAAGGGACAGAGAAAACACGTTGCAGCTGCATGTTGAACCTGTCTTTTATTTGTCATGTCGAAGACTAGTATGCCGATCGGAGGAAATAATGTTAGGCCTGGCGCAGTCTTATTCCAAAGCAAATCATACCGGTGTGATCACATGATATCGATATCGATTCAGCAGCTTTTTGCTTGAATTGCCGATCGAAGATGATGTTAGACATGGTGTTTCGCGTCTCAGGCATAGGTGATGGGATTGCATCTGACTGCATGCGATAAACAGTGCCCTGGCTCTGAATATCAAATAAATTGCGGTGATCAATGGGGCAATCAGAAGCTGAAAAGAGCGAAATCTGGGCACAAAGCAAGAGTTTTCATTGGAATAAGGAAAAACGACTAAAGATTAGCCGAAGGGTCTTGTTGTTCCACATACTGCTTCAGAAGTTCCGCTGTAACAACTGTACGTGGTTTAATTCGGCACTGAAAGGGATGGGGATGACTGGAAAGCATCGTCATCAGCCAATATGTGTACCATAAGAAAAATCCTGACCATATTATTCCAGTTGTGATCGGAGTAGCGTCTGGAAAAATCTCTTTTCCATCGTCCCCAAGTGGCTTCAAAAATTCACCTGTCATCAGCAACGTTACGATCGAAATCCATAGGCTATCATCTGCTAAGTAGCGACCTGGACAAATTCTTCTCGTCCGCAAACAAGTCATTAACACAAATCTTGTTGAAGAACAAAAAGCATTACCTTCGACCAAATCCGAAGTGTGCAGTAAAAAATGGCTCTCCCCGCCCAGAAGGAGCTGGCAAAAACCGCGTAGGGTCAAACTTAAATGGATCCTTGTATACCTTCTCATTCCAAGACATCCCTCTATCTCAAAGTGAGTGCCAAGCCAATAGGAATACCACTCTTCTTGCCTGATGTTTGCAATGACAATCGACCCTTTGGGGATGAACATTCCTTTGTATACGTCGTCCTCCATCGACCTATGAGGACCACCTAGATACTCCGTAAAAAGATTGAGCAAGTGAACAGTAGAGTCACCAGCTCACCTGTTGGTGCAGCATGATTCCAACTAGGTACTCAGACGTCAACGAACGGGGGCCTAAGTCAACCTAAGAAAAACATACCGTAACGTTTCCTGCATTATACATTCAACATATGGTAAACTTTGTCGATCATGGAATTCGGGGAGGCGATCATGTCCAATGATTGTTTCGATTTCTTCCTGTGCCTTTGCCTGATGCTCAGGGTGAATAATCATTGCCAGAACGAAGAAAGCCAGCAACGAGGACGTCTAGCGTGAGAGTGAATAGGAATATCCTGCTAGGGGACGGTTGAAAACTCACGGTGTCAGTCCCCGCGATATAGAGATGCATTGAAGCTAATTGAATCAGTTTAACGCTGGCCGCATCAAGGTTGCCCCTGCTACGCAAGGCTTCTAGCTGTGTCAATAAGAACGATGGCAGTGCCATCCCTTTGCTCTGAAGTTATACGTTAGGTTTATTCGACAGGACCAGCAGCAGAAAGTACAACCATTGCGTCAGTCACCTGGGAGAAAGGATATTCTCGGAGTCTCTGGAACGCTGGGAAGGACTTTCGGGCAAAAGTGGCGTAATATGTTCCAGGAAACCAGGAAGGAAAGTATCGAACTACATGCCAAGGTATGAAATGGGAAATAAGCTTGAATTCCGGACCTACGAATTGGGAAAAGATCTACAGGCGTAGCACCCGGAGGCCCAGAATCCGCAGCTATCTTGCCACATTCTTCGGCTATCTCGAAATAAGGATCATCGTTCGAGACTATTTGATGCCCGTAACTAATTTCAACAACAACGGCGGTTGAAAATCTGTAGCATGATATGATAAGTTTCTCAAGGAGAAAGTTGATTTGAGAAAATGGGTTGATGCACCGTATTATGTGTTTGTACCAGTCTTGAGTTGAAGAGAGAATATTGAGGGCGAGGATACGGGCCTCACGGGATTGGATTGGTCTGTGTTCGGGGCGCTTGCTGTTGCTGAAGTATTGTTGGACCATTCTACGCTGCATGCGAAAACTATTTCCGTATTTCGCAAATCCAATGGCGTCGCCGATACCCAGTCTAAATATTGTAGAATGTCAAGTTAAAACGATTTTTTGTGAAGGAGAGTCATTTACAGGTCGTATACAGGGAGGTTTGGTCGGTCGCTATAATTGTAACTTCGGGTGTCGAGAAGGTCAACTGCGGCTTCGATACTGTTCAAAATAATCATCGACCTGTCGAGGACCCTGAGCTGTACGACGTCCCCTAGTTTGACTCTCAGATCATGTACCATATGATATTCAACTTCACACACCATATTTTTTTCCCAACTCGTAGAAGAAAACATCTTGTCCTTTAGAGGGGATCATTCGAGCATGTCCAATCAGAGGATCGGCAGGTGGGCCTGGAGGCAACGTTACCACCTGTCTGCAGGACAGTCGATGTTTCAAATAGTAAAGAGCAATACACGCAATCGCGACGCTGGCGGCAGTTTCAAGACCCTCTGGTTCAAACATGGGAGATAGTGTGTGCAAGAGGAAGAAAATATTTTGAGAATCAAACTTGACTGTCGACGGGTCCAAAATGGGTCATATGCTCAAAGACGCCCACACCAGGCCTGCAGGTACAAGCGAGGCTCGAGTTCAGGGTTTATTTGAAATTGAACGTCACTTTAAACGTTTACACCTCACCAGAGCTGTTCGAGCCCAATAGTATGCGACTGCTGATACTACAAGTGATTCAAGGATGTTTGGAGAAGACGCAGAACACCATGTAAGCCCAGGACCCAGGTTCATAATTCTTGAAGGTCGTGTGGATCGACTTTGGGTCATGCTGGTCACAATTGGATCACAAGGCTTTCCAAACTTATTCAAACACAACTGTGCCCGATTCAGCAGCACTTTCGTCTCGCCTGAATTGTGCTGGCTATTAACCCATGTCGTCGGAATTAAAGAGATTTATCAGCGACAATGTATTCAACGTGAGTGGCATATAGGAACATTTGAGAAGTTTCTAATCAGCCTCTTGCACAGTTCTTTGGAAGTTCAAACCAGAGTATGGTTGACTTCGTACTAGCGGCAGGTGAGTTACAAATCTCCTGAATCCAGACTTTGAATTAACACGCCAAATTTTGAAGCAAAAACATCGAAAACTGCGGACGCATTGTTCAGCTCGTTGCACGGTGCTGGGCTGCCAGACTCACCCGATGCACATCAGTTTATCACCGAAGTGTTCACCAAAGTGCCTAGAAAACATAAACATTCCGCTGCAGATAGTGCTCGAAAACAGGCGGACAAGGATGCAAAAGCTCTGCATTCTCAGAAATTTGGGTTTTTGTTGGACGACGATTCCCCTAATGATGTCACGCTGCTGAAGAGAGAAAAGCGCAAAGGCGACGATAAAGGAAAGGGGAAGGAAAAAGACAGGCACTTACGAAAACGGGAACATGATGAGAAAGAATGGGAGAGCGATGAGGCGGAGCAGACGCGGAAACGGAGGCGGGCAGATGCCGAACCTGCGGAGGATGCGAGACAAGAAGACGAGGAGATGGACGAAATTTATGAGAGTGAAGAGACTAGACGTGAACGGGAAAGGTTGGAAGACCTGAAGGACAGAGACGCATTCGCGGAGCGCGTCAAAAATCGGGACCTAGAGCGAACCAAGAAGGTAGTGGAGGACCGGTCGTCGAAGACTTCTGGTGCTGCTGCCGAAGCAGCGCAGAGAAGACAACTAGCGGACGATGCAGACGCACGAGAACGCGCCCTTCCCTCTCTCAGACAACACTCACGGCAGGAATACTTGACAAAGCGTGAACTCCAGCAGATAGAGCTGCTACGCAAGGAGATTGCAGACGAGGAGGCACTTTTCAGCGGCATGAAAGTGTCGAAGCGGGAAAAGCGGGCCTTACAACAAAAGAAGGATCTCTTAAAACTTGTTGAGGACAAACTGAAGATCAACGACAAGTGGGAAGGTTACATGCTCCCCGAGGATTATATTACAGAACAAGGGAAAATCGACAAGAAGAAGAAGGAGAACACTCTGTACCAGCGTTACGAGGAGGCTAAACCCAAAGATGACCAGTTTGTTACCGACATTGACCAATGGGAGGCGAGTCAGACGAAGCACAGTACATTTCGGACAGGCGCTATGGACAAGGAGGAGATCCATGACGATTATGAATACGTCTTTGACGAAAGCCAAACTATTCAGTTTGTTTTGGATGCCCGCCCTTCAGACATTACCCCTATGACTGCCGCGGAGAAGCTTCTCCAGTCCCAAATCGAGGCTGCTGAGAAACGAGGTGAGTTGAGACCAAGATTTATGGTATTCAGTTACTGATACTTGCCTTAGCCCAGACTATAGAGGAAACTCGGAAGAATCTTCCAATATACGCATTCAAACAAGATCTTATTGAGGCCATAAAGGAACACCAGGTCCTGATTGTCGTTGCCGAAACGGGCTCAGGAAAAACCACCCAACTTACACAATATTTACACGAAGCGGGCTTTACTGCGAATGGAATGAAGATCGGTTGTACACAGCCGCGTCGTGTTGCAGCCATGTCCGTCGCCGCGCGTGTAGCCGAGGAAATGGGCACAAAAGTAGGATACGAGGTGGGCTACTCTATCCGATTTGAGGACTGTACGAGCGACAAGACGGTCATCAAGTATATGACTGATGGCATGCTACTGCGAGAGTTCCTCACGGAACCTGATCTAGCTGGTTACTCTGCGTTGATCATCGACGAGGCTCATGAGAGGACTCTCAGTACGGATATTCTTTTTGCCCTCATTAAGGTTCGTTGTATGTAAAATTTCCGAATGCGCTCTCTAGGCGTTAACCAGATATTCCTGTAGGATATTGCACGCTTTCGTCCTGAACTTCGGATCCTCATCTCCAGTGCCACCCTAAATGCCGATGAATTCAGTACATACTTCGATGGGGCACCTGCATTTTACGGTATGTTATTTCTCTTCATGAATGCCTCTTAACTTCATTTTTGACATGGTGCTAGTTCCTGGGCGTCAATTTCCTGTCGACATCCACTACACTCCACAGCCAGAAGCCAATTACCTTCATGCCGCCATCACCACCGTGTTCCAAATTCACACCACTCAGCCGAAAGGTGACATCTTGGTGTTTCTGACCGTGAGTCACATATCATTAATCCAACTGCCTGACAACTGATTGTTTCTTAGGGTCAAGAGGAGATAGAAGCATGCCACGAAAACTTACAAGAAACTGCTCGTGCCCTGGGGAATAAGATCAAAGAGCTTGTTATATGTCCAATCTACGCGAACCTTCCGAGCGACATGCAGGCGAAGATATTCGAACCTACCCCAGAGGGAGCACGAAAGGTGGTATTGGCCACCAATATTGCTGAAACCTCTATCACTATCGATGGCGTTGTTTTCGTCATTGATCCTGGTTTTGTTAAGCAGAATTCGTATAACCCAAGGACTGGAATGTCCTCCCTTGTCGTCGTGCCAGTAAGTTATTATTTTTACTTCGATCAAATCAAGCTTGCTGACAATGTTTTACAGTGCTCTCGGGCATCAGCGAATCAGCGAGCAGGTCGTGCAGGCCGTGTGGGACCAGGCAAAGCCTTCCGTTTATATACTAAATGGGCATTTTCAAACGAGCTTGAGGCAAACACCGTGCCAGAAATCCAACGCACAAATTTGGGAATGGTTGTTTTGCTCCTAAAATCCTTGGGTATCAACGATCTTATTGGCTTCGAGTTCATTTCCCCGCCACCAGGCGAAACGCTAATGCGTGCGCTAGAGCTACTTTACGCGCTTGGAGCCCTAAACGACCGAGGAGAACTTACAAAGCTGGGTCGACGGATGGCAGAATTCCCTGTGGATCCAATGTTATCCAAAGCAATCATTTCTAGCGAGAAGTATTCTTGTACAGATGAGGTACGTTTGCATGTTGTTTAATCCGAGTAGAAGGCTTTGACACAGCTGAAAATAGGTCTTGACTATCATTTCGATGCTATCCGAGTCAGGTTCCCTTTTCTACCGGCCCAAGGATAAGAAGTTGCATGCCGACCAAGCCCGACAGAACTTTGTCCGTCCAGGTGGCGATCACTTTACCTTGCTGAATGTTTGGGAGCAATGGGCGGACACAAACTATTCGCAGCAATTTTGTTATGAGCAGTTCTTGCAATTCAAGAGTCTGAGTCGAGCACGCGATATCAGAGACCAATTGGCGGGTCTTTGCGAGCGTGTGGAAATTGTAGTAGAGGGTAACCCAAACTCGAATGATATCACGCCAATACAGAAGGCAATGACTGCGGGCTACTTCTATAACACAGTGTGTACCTTTTTCGTTCGACTTCAAAGACACGCATCTACATTTCTTTTCACCAGGCACAATTACAAAAGAGTGGAGATTCTTATCGCACTCTGAAAACTAACCATACGGTGTACATCCACCCTTCTTCAAGTTTGTTCCAGCACCAACCGCCAGTGAAGACTCTTTTGTACTATGAACTAGTTATGACGACCAAGTCGTACATGCGGTGTGTCCATTCTAACCGCTTTTTAACAAAAAATATTGATTGTGAGCCTAGACAAGTGATGGAAATCAAGCCCGCGTGGCTACTAGAAGGTAGGCAGTCACGTAGAGTTTGAATATTCAGAAGCTAACTCTTTTTCTCAGTTGCGCCTCATTACTTCAAACCGGCAGATTTGGAACAGTTGGCATCAGGCGACAAAAAGATGCCAAACGCAAAAGCAGCAGGTGCATCATCCAGTTCTGCTCCCCGCTAAGTAGTATTCTGTTCTGTATTCCGTTCCATGTATGTATACCTATATTGTTGAAGGGATCCAATCTGAACTTCATAATACTCATCAGCGCCATAGATCAGCCCCTTCCGACATAAGGGATAGCAGTCGCCCTGTCAAGTCTATCAGAATTCTATTTTCTTCGCAAATGTTTGAGACGCACATGATGTTATATTGCAGGACGGTCACGTCGTTTGGTAGACTTGCGACGTGAATGATGGAGTCAGCAACGTGTTGGACGTCAAAAGTCGCTTCTGGAATAACACGACCATCGGGTTGAAGAGTCCCTGCTGTGTGTCTTGCCGCCAACTCTGTGTGCGCATTTCCTGAAGCGACATGAGATGGCTCTGGGGTAGAAGAGAGCGAATATACCGATGTCAATTTGAGTACATGTTATGTTGAACGCGCGTCCTTCGAGTGCAGTGGCTTTTGTCAGACCAGTTATAGCATGCTTGGAACACGTATAAGGTGATGCGTGTGGGCGGGGGGCATGTGCGGCTAAGGAGCCATTGTTGATGATACGACCTTGGACAGATATCCACATCAAAAGGTAACAGTGTCACGTAGCAATACCCACCTCCCTGTGGCGTCTGCGCCTTGAATATCTTGATCGCTTCTTGAGTGCAGAGGAAGGGACCAATCAAGTTGACGGTGATCACCTGTTGAAAAGCCTCCAAAGGAAGCTCCTCGATAGGTATTTGCGGTGCTCCAATTCCCGCATTCTAGTAAGGCCGAATCAGTGAGATTTCCCAGACAACAGAAGCACCGTACATTAAACAGAAGGTCCAGTCTCCCTAAAGGACATAAGATAATCGACTTCGGTCAGCAATCCTACGTGATGCCAATCGTCATACCAAAATGTCCAACTCCTTCAGAGAAGAGTTTCTTAACGAATACTGCGTCTGTGACGTCTCCAGATATAGAAAAGCCTTCCCCTGTAGCCTCAGAATTCCCAGCTAGCCTTGCAGTCTCTTGAAGCGCGTCCTCACGGCGTCCAGTCAAAATAACATTCCAACCTGCATTGAGTAAAGCTATCGCTGTACTTCTTCCGATCCCTGAAGGGGGACTATAAGAATACGTGCAGATTCAGAAGTTTTAACTACCTGCGGATGCCCCAGTAACCAAGGCTGTCTTCCTGGACATGATATTAAAGTGATTCCACACTAAGTTCCATTGTAAGGAAGCAGTAGATGACCGCTTGAGCTTACGTAAGCTTGGATTCAGAATAGCTGGATCTGAAATATAACTAAGTTCGTGCACCTCACGATTAGTTGTTCCTCCTGACACTTTTTTTCCTGTCTCGAATAGTGCCTTACCGACTAATCCCATTCCTTTTCCTTTGAGTCGTACTCAAACTGGCGAGGATGGATGCCTGCGTTCCGAGTCCTTGCCTTAAATCACTTATGCCGTAAACACCAATCTGTTCCATGCCACTCCAACCCCCGTTCCGTAGCCCTTTGATGTCGCGGAATCAACCTCACTGATCGCACGGAAATATAGCTCTACCACATCTCATTATAATTTCGTCATCTATCACATAAAATATTCGACAGCCTACTCATTAATAGAATAGCGCCTTAAGGCTTTGGGCTGGAAGACCGTGACTTCGCCTTCGGGCTAGAGGACTTCTTGTACTCAAGGGGGTTTCCCGTGGAATCCCAAACAAGGTTCAAGTGATCCTCGATCTTCTTTTCGTCGTCCATGAAACCCTAACATGTATAAGATCGGTGATCTTCTATCAAGGTAAGGATAGAGATGATACTCACAGCTTCACCCTTCTTGTAATAATGTTCCCAGTCGATGAACTGAATACTGTTCCCGTCCATGAAAATTTAGGTTTCTGTCAGCCCTGTTTGAAATAGAGGATTCGACAATGACTTATATCGTTCATGTTGAGATCCCTAATGAAGACGGCATTAATACCTGGATACGAGACGGAGCATAGACAACACATACGAATGGAGAATTCCTTTGCCTTTAGCGGTATCTGCGGCTGCTTTTGCAACCTTGGGCTTCCATGACTCCACAAATACTTTTCTACTTTTCGCTTCTTGTGGTCGGGCTTCCTTCCAACCATTTGAGCTATGGCGTTCCTTTCACTTCCTTCATGATTACAGTATGTGTTACCTTATCGGAGGCAATGTATTACCCGGCAGCTGTTAGACCCTCAATCTCCTTGTTAGCCAGTGTCGCGCCCTGGTAGATTTTGACGACATATCCTGGATTGGCTTTACCGTCGTACTTGGCTGTGTTCTACCCGACGGGTATAGCGCAGACAGTTGCGAGCGCGCTGAGCGACGCCAGCGATACGACGATATGTGGGATAGAGAAAAGATTGGAAAATCGCATGGCGTTGTCAAAGATACTGGGAAACGGGTGTGGAGTTTGTGAGATGCGAGAAGGGAATGAGAAGTAGGTAGGAGAGATCAACTCGAGAGGACCAGCCTGAGGAATTCACTGGGAAGGGAGACCCGTATTTATATGTTTCGACAGAGGAGGTCTGTATGGGGACACGATAGGCATGCATTTCAACTTTAATGAAAGCACTCCATTTAATTATGTTGCCTACTCTATCAGTTGAAATCAATCTAACTGCAGAACCTGTGTTACTCTGTGCTTAAGATGCCCCATATATATTTTTTGTTGATACCCAAATATATTCCTGTAGTTCCTAGATGTGCGATAGTGACACTTTCAATCACTACACCGCACATACGGGCACACGCCACATACCAGTTATTAAGAAGTTGTTGATAATCATGCTACGGTTTTTATTAAATCGTTCGGCTGTTCATCGTGCGCAACGATGAGCAGTACGATGCCTCGAAACTCAGCCAAAGAATGATATTTTTAAATGAGATATAGAAAGTAACTTGCTGAGGGTATGTCTGAGAACATCGAGAAATCTCGACTTTGATGGGTGGGGATTGAAATGTTGAAGCTTGAAGGGGCGTTTCAAAAAGTCAAAAATACCAGGCGACCAGGCTCCACAGGTAAAGATTGTCTCAACTGTGCACAACAAAACTGTCACTGTGAAACAAAGCATTGGGTGAGATATATGTCAGAAAATAACCTCGGTATTTCTTGGGTTCACCAACCTCAGACGACCATCGTGTTTTAAATTTATTTCCACTTACGTTTCTGGAGTCAAACTGGTTGGCCGCGGTGACTCGAACAAAGGATAAATGAACTGAGCACTGCACTGTGACACCGTGTAGCGTAGCGCACTCTATACCCACTTCCTTGCGATTGTGCCAGTTGAACATCCAAAGTTCAAACTTCTCACCGATCTCTCTGATGTCGCACTGATACAAGTTCTCAGGATTTTCGCGTCTGCTGTACTAGTGGTAGTATAGATTCATGGTTGTAAATTAAGAATATAATACGTGACAAATATTTAAATACTCTTCCAAAGCCAACCACCAGTCGGGACGTTTAGTGCTAATCAACACCAAGTAACCACGAAGTGGAGCTACGATACCATTTTTGGTAGGACCATTTCACTGCCACAGCATTTTGGTGACATCTCAGACGCCTACGTTTTGCAACCAGCTGGAACATTGCCATGATGGATTCTGCGGAGGAAGTGGACGCAGAATCTGTGACGTCAATCGGCTACTTGACAGTTGCATCGGCCGACGCAATTCATCCCTCAAAACACAGATCGGTGGTGAGTGGCCGATGTATTTCGGCCGTAGTATAACACTTTTACCAAGTAACCTCGACTATAAATTGAAAAGAAATATACATGAAATACAACAACGAACCTTGAGCACCATGAGCACCTTCCAAACCGATTCTACTGACCAAGTCGACCAAAGTGGGTGGTCAGCCTCCCTGTACAACAAAACTGCGCCGTTTGTATACTCTTCCGCGTATACTGCGCCCGTTTTGGAATTGCTGGCCGCAAAACCTGGCGAACGCATCTTCGACTTTGGGTGTGGCAGCGGAGAGGTTACGCTGGAGCTCCAGAAGTACATTACCAGCGTTCCCGGAGGCCTAGTAGTTGGTACCGACCTGAGTGAGAGCATGGTACGGTTTTTGTGATGAGCCTGTTTCATTCAATCCTACAGTAGCCCTAGGTCGACAAGGCCAAAGAAAACGGCGTGGAACACGCATTTGTAGGGGACCTTCAGGCTTTAAAATTGCCCAGCAGCATCCCGAGCATCGATGAAAAGTTCGATGCAGTGTTTAGTAACGCGACGCTGCATTGGTGCAAGCGCGATCCTGCTGGTGTCTTGGAGAGTGCGAAAAAAGTCTTGAAACCAGGCGGCCGCTTCGTAGCCGAGATGGGAGGCTTCTTAAACTGCGTAGGTAAGAAAAGGTTCATCAGGCATCTCTGCAAAGCCTTGGGGCTGAAGATCGGTGTAGGGGTCAGGTCCGCAATGCACGAGGCTTTGCGAAGGCGGGGATATGATCCTGTATCAAGAGATCCTTGGTTCTTCCCTTCTGTCGAAGATTACGAGAAGGTGCGCTGTTCTTCCCTGAGCATTGTTATGCAGCATGTTGAGCGGCCTCTAGTTGCTGACGACGGCTGGCTTCAAAGTCAACCACATATCGTTGAACCCACGCCTCACGCCAATAATTGGAGTCGCAGAGTGGCTACAGTTATTTACAAGGCATTCTTTCCTGAGCGACCTTTCAGATGAGGAGGCCAACGAGATCATCGACGAAGTTACAGAGATGGCTCGGGTCGACTGCCAAGACAAAAGTGGTAAATGGTATATTATGAATATGCGCCTTAGATTCGCAGCTGTTTCGGCATAGATAGTGAGACTTCGAGTAGAGAGGAGACTGACTGCATAGTCAGATTAAAGTACAAGCGAAAATTTTTTTCTGGTGACAAATGCTAGCCGACAAGCGCCGTGATGATCATCGCTGGCTAACAATCGTACCTCAGTTACCGACCCAACGCTGAGGTTGCCAGGTTTGAACGCCATGAGGTGGCGGTCCCATCCTTTCAATGGTTGAACGCTGAACGTTGGGCCGTAAGTAACAGTAATCAAATCCCATAATCATTAAGGCATTAATAAAATAAGAAATAGATGTGTAAAAAGGAACTGAAGCGCCTATATTATCTGAACCTTTGACGCTCGATAACAGACTTTTGACGTGCGTCTCGCGAGACTCGCCTATGGAAAATGTGTTATGGAAACTTGTCATCCAGAAGATGGAGTCCGTCACACACCAGTAGTATTCCATGACGTCGCTTTGTCCAAGCTTTCGAAGGAAATTTTCGTCATGGGTGATGATGATTAACTGAAAGTTCGAGTGGGTTTTCCTTTCGTTGATGATGCTGTAGATATTGAACTTAGGTTAAGGTCGATGTGATAAGTACTGGGACAACCCACTCCACAAGACTAGAAGCTAACGCGTCAATGTTCTCAGTATCCAACGCATTCGTGGGTTCGTCCAATGCAAGAATACCGCAATTTTGTCCAAAGGAGTCTGAAAGCGCGAGACGGATGATGATAGAGGCGAGCATTTTCTGTCCTGCCGAGCATCGGCCACGCATATCCATTTCCACCTGGTCTTTTGTCATGACCACCTGGAAACGTTGAGAACACTTCAAAGCAGGATAGATGGTGGCTCATACTCGATAGTTATATGATCGTTTGGAAGCACCACCTTCGACATCGGAACGGATTTTGATACCGTCAATATCTGAAAATGAATCGTACAGCATTCATTGAGGATCCCTACTTACCACGGACGAGCCACACTCACCTGTTCCTTGATAAGTCTTATTCCACAGGTGTTTCATCGTGTCATTGACCTCCTCCATTTTGAGGCCATGATATTTCATGATCGCACTATAGTTTGGTTGATCATGTTTAACCCGAAGACGAGCGTGGTGTATTTTTACTTACTTGTCTAACGCCTTAGCATACTTTTCGAGATCGCTATTCGCCATATCTGACATCTGTGTATTCGTGTTCATTAATCAGGGCTTTGCGGCTTTGAGTCAAAAACCTTGCCTTCACACGGATTAGTTGGTCCGTATATTTTTTGTTGATATCTTTAAATTCCTTAAGATCGGATTCCAGTGACTTGAGCTGTGCTTGATGTGAACTGAGCTCGCCAGCAATATGGGAGTACTTCATGGCCGTCAACAATATAGTAACAAGTCAAGTAGCAGGTTTGCTCACCTCGGTTTGGAGTTGATTCTCTTTCTCCTTCGCCTTTGTATATTTCTCCTCAAAGTTGCGTTTAGCTCTTGCTGCTTCTTCCATATCGTACGAGTCTATCTCAGCCTGGGTCTTGATGATATCTCTCGCCAACTTCCTGACTTTTTGATTGTCTCGATAATTCGCTAGAGATGCCCCGCTAGCATTGATCTCCTTGTCAAAGGCGGCTAGCGATTTTCTGACTGCCTCAATGTCCTCGGAGAGCCTTTTGATTTCTCCATCGTTTTCTTCGATTTCTTGCGCGCACTCCGTTAGTCGACGGTCACGCCGATCTTTAACGTATCTTGTAGGAAAAGCTAAGTTGACGAGACGAAGGAGGCACGTGAAGCTTACCGCTCGATACCCTTGTTAACGATGTTTAGTTTGTCAGCGCTGGAGTTAAGGTCCTGAGCGACGCTTTGGGCTTGTGTGATCTTTGTGTCTATATCATTGTTAGCCTTCCGTCGCTCTTCTTGTAATGCATTTATCGGGGCACGCATTTCCAAAATCATTACGTCAAGGTCCTGCAGTCTTGTCAGAACCACACACCGAATTATGCATCGCCACTTACTTTTGTTCGCGCAACGAAACTGGCGATTTCTTGTTTCATCTTCAAGATTGTGGATTCTAGTTTCTCCTTCTCCTTCACTTCACTCATAAGATCTTTCTCCTTCATTTCCAGCTCGTGGATGCTGTTTTCAATGACACGTAAAGTCTCTTTTTGACGCTCCCGATCTGACACGAGTTGAGATTTCTCTCTCTCAACGTCCCGTCTGGCTTATTGTTGATAAAAGTCCGATAGATACAAAAAGATAGACTCACAGTTCAGAGGACACTGCATCAAGCTCCCTCTTAACATCATCAACCGTTTTTACAGACCCGGAAGCTTGCAGGTCTGTCTCATAGTCTGCAACGTCTTTCTGCGCGCTTTTGGCTTCGTCACGAAGTCTCATAATTGTCTTCACATATTCCTTTAAGATGGTAACATCCTTGAGCTCCCGCCTGACCGCGTCCAGTTTATCGATCGCCTAAATCAGAAGTTGAGTTATTGACGATATAGTGTATATGAGCACCAAACCACTCGCACCTCTTCTGCTTCATTAGAAAGATCTGAATATGAATCTTCTAGTTCTTTAATTTCGGTCTCCAGAGCGGCTATGTCTTTGGTTTTCAATTGCTGGCATGCAGCCTCTACCGGTCGCAAGGCCTGCAGCCGTTCAAGCTCGCCTTCCCAATCGTTCATCTCTTTCCTGTTATCGGCGATGGCTTTTGGAGACGCCTTTTTCATCATTTCTTTCATCTGGACAATGTGTTAGTCGTCTTTTTAATCGAAAACTGTAATCAAACTTACATATATCTCAAATACGACGAACTCTTCGTCGTTCATATGTCGGTTGCACGCCGTGCATGTTTTCTTCTGCTTAGCCGAGCGCAAAAGGGATTCGTATATAGCACTTCCTCCGCTCAAGTTGCCATCAAGTCTGATAATTTGTTAGTTTTTTTTAGAGGAATGAGAAGCAGTATGCGTACTGTTTACGATGCCCATACTCGCGAGCTGCTTCCTTGATTGCCGCCTCCAATGAGTCTCCCTCGACTTCATTTTTGAGTCGCCTCTCCAAAGCTGACCGCGTGATATCAACATGACAAAGTAACGATATTAGCATACATCTTACTCTTGAGCTCATCCTTTTTTGATCTAAGCTGGGTCTTTGCACTGTTGATTGCAGCCTCCGCCTTCGATACGTTGATAGTCGCAGTATTTGAAAGCCTCTCTAACTCCTCATGTTTTTGCTCGAGGGTGCTGGAGTACATGTGTGAACATCTGGTCCGACAAAAGTGTAAAAAGGAGCTGACGATGATAGACGGTTGACCTCTTGCTCCACCGTTTCGACCGTCGCTTTCTTGTCTGGGTTTAGTTTGCTAATCTTGACATTCGCAAGTTCAAGCCTGAAAATGAAATATGTATTAGGCTATTCCTCACAACGAGGCTGGGAAGGAAGCATACGTGTTTGAAACTTCTGCGCCTTTGATTTTGATATCCTCTTTAGCCAGATTCAATTTGGCTCTGACATCCGACTGGAGGCTTAAACTTTGTATTTCATGGTTGAGGACATCCCGTTGCTCTTCAAGACGTTTGCATTTGTTGCTGAATTCGATTAGCTTGGTATCGTGTTGCGCGATGCCCATATCGCCCTTGTGCTTCGTTAAACGCGACTTCTTCTCTTCCAAATCACTCCGCAATATGTTGAGCTGAGAAGGAAGGCTAAATAGAGTTTCAAGAATTCCTTCATCATTCTTGATATTATCACTCCGTTGGGCCTGGGCATATGAGTCAGTGCGGGGTCTCTATCGAAGGATACTACTGACAATCTGGTCACGAAGGCTACTCTTCTCAATTGTGCGCTTGTCAAGCTCGTTGTCCATCTCTCTTTGTTTACGAGCATACGCTTCATTTTGTGCGCGAAGCTCTTCCTGCGTTCATGTCCACATGAGAAGTAAACAGTATAAGTGTGCAGGTCATTCATTACCTGAATTTTTTCCAATTCTGCTCTCTTCTGGTTTTTCGTTTCATTCAGTCTTGATAAAAACTCTACAATTTTTTCCCGTGGCAGGGACGGCTGGTTGAAACCTTTGATTCCGTGCTTCTCGCAAATTTCATGTATCAGTTGTTCACGTTCGGTGACTCTTTGCTCTTGAGCCTAAAACAATGGAAATGGAACACAGTCAAAACAAGGGGAGCGCTCGAGGGTGACTAACCGACCTCAGCTTCTGCAACCAATCTGCCATGCTGCGCTACGAGCTCAGTATGTTTTTCCCTGTTCCCCACTAATTCTTCCTCGAGTTCATCCAGATTCGTCTGTTTTTCCCGGCGTTTCTGCTTCTGGTCATTGATGTGTTCATCAAAATGACGCAGTCGCGACTCAAGCTCTTCGTCAGTACCTAGCATCAAAAGATGAGAAGAAAGTCAGCAAAATCCAAAAAGCACGGACCAACGATCTCTTGGAGATGAACTCTAATTTCATTCGATTCAGTCTCAAGACGAGCCTTCGTCTCCGTTAGACTCTCAACCTTCATATACATTGACCTGAACTTCGTGGCAAGATCATGAAATTTCCCATTAGCGGTCACAAGAGCATCGTATTCCTTCTTAGTCTCTTCGTATTCCACCTGTTTCTGAGATATGGTGGAATGTAATTGAGATATCCGTTCTTTGAGCTTGTCTGAATGAGATTTCTCGCGCGCTAAACTTTGAAGCCGTTCATTGTCAGCCTTCAGATCAGCAACACGATCTTTTCGGAGAGTTTTTATATTATCTAGGGCCTTCGTATAGCTAAAAGCTCATATGAGAAGTCGCTTCACCGACAACGACAGAGCGCTAAACGTACCGCGTTGCTTCAAATATATCGTCAAACTTTTTCTTGAGAGCGGCGGGCTCGGCAAGGGGCCAATAGGAGTCTTCCTGATGACAAAAAATGACGTTCTCGAGTACGGCTTTTGAAACTCCCAGAAGCTGAGGTATTTCTGTGTCCATTTCGGCGCACTTTGTCGATATGACGCCTCTCTGGAAATAATGAGATAGATAGACGTGAACTTTGAAAGGTACATACCTTTCCACCGTTCTCCGCATTACTGTCTGCCAGAGCCAGTATACTCTCGAGAGTTTTCATAGTGAAGCCAGAGGTCTTTTTGACCGTGACACTCAAGTTCCTCACAGCAAGCATACGAGTTCCATTCGCGGCATGAAAGCGCAACTTTACTTGGGCCTTGACCTCTTTCTCGTTGGCCATCTTTGGATCGTGTATGAAGGCGCCTCCACGAGTGTTTGGTGGCTGGTCGCCAGTCGTTGCATATTTGAGGCATTCGATAATCGTAGTCTTGCCGCTTCCATTGTGTCCAACAATGACTGTTACAGGGGAGAAGAACTCGATAACGGATATCTGCTTGTCATCGAAAGACCGGATGCCTCGTATAGCGAGTTTGTTAAGGGAAGCCATGTGAGAGAACAAGCGCTCAAACACGCTTCACCACTTGAAAGCAACGCGACAAGTCACATCACTGTCACGTCAATTCTGTTTGGGAGTGTTTACTATGGGCATTGAGTTTTTGGCGACAACCTTTCAGTGACTTCGATTCCAATGCTTGCCGCTGCTCGTCGTGCCCTTTCGAACCGTGTACAAAGAGCCACAGCTGCTCACAGTACCATACGCTCCTTCGCTGAAGTTGTTCCTGCTCCAACTCGCTCATCAAAACCACAAACCCTTACCCGAGTTTTAAGGGAGAAGGTTCCCGTCAGAGAGGACCACGGACTCTATGGTTTCTTCAGAAAGAAGGAAAACTCGGACGAACTGACGGGGGAAGCGAAGTATGAAGTCTTTGAAGATCAGGCAAGCAAGTCAAAGCAGACTGGTGTGTCTCGTGCCTGAACGACGTCCATTTGCTATACTGACAATGCCGTCTACAGGAAGGGGTTGGAGGGCCTCAGAGTTGAGGCTCAAAAGTTTCTCAGACCTCCATACACTTTGGTACATCTTGTTGCGTGAACGCAACCTACTGGCTACTCAAAAGGAAGAGACAAGACGAATGGGTGTAACAGATACCATTTCGCAAATTTCTCTCACCAGACTCTACCACGTAAATATTTTTTCTTTCCCCTGTCTTTACGTCGATTAACTCCCCGCCAGACTCGTAAATCTATGGCACGAATCAAGGCTGTCTTAAACGAACGGCGATTGGCATATGAGGGTGCCGTCAAACTTGTAGAAGGAGAGCGCGACGCGAAAATTGACGAAGAGCTTCATAATTCCATGATGGGAGATTGGCGCCGACAAGTTACCAAGGAGCGGCATTTGAAGAAGAGACAGGCATATTTGACTCGAAGGCGCGAGCAGCAACAGGCTTCAAAGAAACCCGTTGCTGCCACAAAGACCCAATCAACCCCAACGCCTACACCGCAGCGCGTAGCTGGTTTACTTGTGAATGCGTAAGAGGCTATGGATATGCATAGTCGCGCAAGCACCTGGTTTCGCGGAAGCCAAATCGATTAGAACTACTTAATATAATCATTATTAGCATCTTTTTGGAATTTAACGTAAAAGTTGTATTTCGTCTATAATCCTGGTTTGTCCTAGTCTCATAATGAGACTGTTCGTAAGATTTGTTGAACCTAGGGCTTTGTTGCTGACTTCCAAGCTTTCTCCCATTCAAGCATTTCGTTGGAGACCCAGCAATCTTTGACAGTTGGGTTTTCGTACATCTCCATTTGACGCGTGCCTTTCCTGAGAAGATGCTCAATAGCACTGACATTCCGGGGAGAAATGCTTGAGGCGTTGGTGTGGAAAGTGTATCGGACGAAGAGTAGGAACTTGGGTCGCGTGTTATCAGGTTTTGAGCGCACCATTCGAAGAGCGCTGTGAAATTTTGTTATGAGATGAGCTTCAGTAACCAAAATAAAACTCTCTTACCGTCTGTAGAGTGCGAGGACCTCCTTCTGAAGCCCCGATCTGCGGGACATGGTTGCCTGAGCGAGGGCGTTATTTTGACCAGAAGTCGAAGCCAAACAGACGCCTGCAGCAAATTCTTCCACCTCCAAGTACCCTTGTCAAGCTTTCGTTGGAGTCATGTTCCCCACTCTACCAACATTTTCATCGGTCGTTTCTCAGCCATTCAAGCGTTCCCAACTTGGTCTCTTCCAAGGAAAGACTAAGCAATACGGAAACAATGTTCCATTTTCAAAACACAAAACACGACGAACTTGGCTACCGAACGTTCAGCGCAAACGGTTACCGTCCGCAATATTGGGAGAGGATGTTCGAGTAAAGCTTACGACACGGGCTTTGAAAACAATAAAAAAGGTACACCAGTTGCTCCGTCGACTGATTTGGTGCTTAAACCTGTCATGTAGCACGGAGGGCTCGACAACTACCTAGAGAATTCTAGTGCCAAAGTCCTTGGGCATGAAGGCATGCGACTCAGATTACAAATACGCGAACATGCTGCGAAACAACAAGGGGGAGCGTCTGCTGAGAGTCTTGCAGGTCCACCACCAACTTTGGCTGATGCACGCCAAGCCAGGGAGCAAGCAATGAAAGCACTGGGTCTTGGTCACCTGCCAAAGTACGTTGAATTATCTTTTCGAGACTAATACCAATCAGTTGACTTTCTCGCCAGCGCACGACAAACGATGGATTTCCTAAGCCAACAACGGCTTGGGGTTCAGAATATAAACACTAACACTCTATGAGCACTGATTAGTATTCGGTAGTTTTCTATTAATCCAATAATTGTCCGCTCACTTTCTGTGCTGATTGTCGCTGTTGCCTTGAGGACACTAGTGGAGTAGCAATGACGTAGAAGACTGATGAAACAAAGACTGACAAGAACTAGAACTTGCTTCGACGTCAATCACACGCAATCATCATAAAAGGCTCCCCAGCTTCGAGTGAAGAGTGTTTTCATCCCCCTTTTACCATGTCTGTCTATTTTATTGTTGATGACCAGAGCCCAGAGCTCAACTACCTCTGTCCCGTCACAAAAGAGACAGTCGCTGGAGCCTCCTTCAACGACACCTGGACTACGACGGCCAGCGATCAGTGCCAGGATGGATGGTTCCAATACACTTTTAGGGGTAAGAGAAAGTTATTGCTGAGGATCATTCGCTGATTGCTCTTAGGCACTAGCATCGAGGTTATGGCCTTCAGCTCCACGCTACAAAATCACTCTGCCAAAATTGATAATTCACCGTGGATTACGCAGAGTACTCGAGGCGCCTTTCAATCGCCGCCCCTAGCTGATGGACTCCACACCTTAACATATGCCCCTCTGGCACTGGAGACACCTGTATTCGATTACTTGGTAGTCGAAGCTGGATCCTCCACCCCTTTGCAAGATCGCACTATTATCGTTGATGACAGGGACGACAGCATAAGTTATAATGGAAAGTGGTTTACTGACGTCCCAGCTCCGACTGCTGTCGACTTCTCCACGGCTTCTTTTCGAAATACGACTCATTGGTGTACAACTGAGGGGGACAATTTCCAGTACAGCTTCTCGGGTTAGTCCGCCCCATTTTACTACTACTATTACTACTACAGTCTTGACTCTTTACGGCTACAGGTACATCTGTAGCCCTCTTTGGGACTTTTTCCAACATCTCTTCAGGAAACCAGTTCTCAGTGACATACTATGTCGACGGTAGCCCAAACGTGACTTCCATACCAAGTGGCACTTTGGATGGAATGCCAATGACGCGCTTATTCTCAGCCACTTCTCTGCCAGCTGGAAACCATACTATTCTAGTCAATATATCCCAGATATCTCCTCCTTTGGCGTTTGGGTTTGACTTTTTGACGTACAACGCGTCCTTTTCTAGTCTTGCGACGATGCCAGGATATACAGCGTCATCTTCATCATCCGCAAAGGGAAAACATCCCATTCTCGGTGGGGTACTCGGCGGACTTGTTTTCCTTTGTGCCATTTTCGCAGTCGTCTTTCTCCTGCTGCGGCGCAGAAAGTTTAGCACTAAGCGCTTCAGAAACACGAGGGATTCAGAGGGCAATCATTGGTCAGGTATGTGCATATAGAACTTGTTGCGTGAACATTATCGTATTTTTGAACCTTCTTAGAGCTGAAATGAGCCAGCTGTAGGAGTGATACTGGACACTTAAACGAGTGTCAATGATTTTCAACATCTCCCTTGCTCCTCTTTTCGGTAGATAATATTTTGTACAACATTGAATCGGGGCGCTTTATTACATGCTCATTTTGTACAGTACTTCGTATTGACGCGCGACCCCACGTGCTTGTGAGAGACGGTCACATGCCGTAAAATTCACGTCAGTTTGTGAAAGTCGCGAAGCTCTCCATTGACACTCAACACCAGCTGTGCAGGTTGAAAATTGGCTCATGTATAGCCCAACGCGACAGAAACTGGTCTCCTTTCTAACCAATTCTACGAGATACACATTTTCCAAATGTCGGCGCACTTTCGCGACAGTTATTGACAACGATCCTCCCGCAACGGATCCTGTGGAATACTGCAAGGAGCTCGTCCGAAAACACGACTATGAGGGGTACCTTATCTCCAACTTCTACCCCGAGGACGTTAAAGGTGGGTATTTTGCGCTCAAAGCCTTTGCTGTGCGTCATATCACGTTCAACTCAAACGGAAGGGTCAAATGAACAGTGATTTCGATAGGTTGAGCTTGCAATGGTACAGGAACACGTATCAAACCAGACAATAGGGAAAATGAGAATGCAATTTTGGAGAGACGCTGTTAAGGGCATTCACGAGGTGCGTGTCGCAAAGTTTTGCAGACAGCGCAAGTTTCAAAATGTTGAGTCTAGGGAAAACCACCCCGGCATCCGATAGCACTCGCTCTCCACCAAGCCTCACAACGGACCAAACTTCCCGCCTATCATCTTAAACGAATTGTTGACGCGAGAGTATGTCAGACAACAGTATCCGAGTCTTGACTTAGATGCTGATACCCCGACTCAGGACGCCGAATTGAGCACACCGACACACATGACGATAGAATCATTAACAGCGCATGCAGAGTCTACATCAAGCTCGTTGCTCTACCTCTTGCTTTCTCTGCTATCACTTCCATCTGCTGCACTGTCGCATGCGGCATCGCACCTTGGAACAGCGCAGACGTTCGCCACGCTCCTCCGAGGTCTACCTTTCCATGCGAAACACGGACATGTGGTGATTCCTGCTGAAATAACAGCAAAACATGGTGTAAGACAAGAGGACATTATCAGGTATGGACCAGGTGCCGAAGGTATATCCGATGCAGTGTTTGAGTTTGCGACGGTCGCGAATGATCACCTCATCACTGCCCGTGCGATGATGAAAGAAGAAGGGATGGGAGGGAAAGTACCCAGAAGGGCAGTGCCAATATTTTTAGCCGGGGTATGTATTGTTGCGTCGGACTTGGATTGTCACAGCTGATTTCAAGTCAACCTCAAGGTTCCAATCGCGAATTATTTAGGACGACTTGAGAAGGCTAACTTTGACGCATTCTCGCCGGGGCTACAGGGAAAAGATTGGAAGCTGGCGTGGCAGATATGGAGAGGCTACCACAAGAGAGAATTTTGAAAGTAGTTTGTGATTATGTATCCGAATATGGAAACTGGATATAATCAATCGCCGTCCGAAATTAAATGACTGGCCATTGCTATATAGTCTCAAAGCCATGCCACTCCAACTACCAACATCCCCGCAATCTCTCAACTGGCCTCCATCCTCTTCTCCATCCAAGTCTTGTAGCTAGCTTGTCTTCCTTCTCTGGGCCTCATGCAACGTCTCTGCGGTGAGCTTCCTTCGTCAACCTCGCCGAACATCGTTTCCAACTTCTGTCATTAGATGAAGTGATCCAGATAATCTTCTACGACCTCGATGACCCAGGCCCCTTATCCCATGTCAACAAGCGATTATATCATTTCTCACAGGACCCTTATGTCAGAGCGCACTATTTCCTCACCCACTATGGCCCTATGGAAGCCATGTTTCAGGCACTGGGCCACGGGGGAGTCCTTACTGAGCGGGTTCTTGACGTACGTATCTTGGTTTTCACTCTGGCTTTAATGCGTCTTAAACTGTGCCTTAGATACTTCTATCGAGTGGTGCACACATCTCTCGGTACCTCGTCCAAGTCGCAATGCATCATTATTTCCACACAGCATCTCATTTCATCAAGACATCATGGGTTCGCAACGTGCCCTTTGGTGTCTTTACTCACTTCTTAAAGGTGGCGGAGGGGATGTATGGGGACATTCCTCGTGCCAAGGTGAGTCTCATCCATCAATATCCAAAGTATACCGAGTCTTATTCGCACTAAAGAATGAGGACGATGGCTATATCTTCCATACATTTCTCAAAGAAAGCAGGTGGCCATCGACATCAAAGACTGTGACTTGGGAAACTATTCGAGAGATACTGGAGAAATATAATGTTTGTCTGCGGCATATAGTTATTCAGAATACACCATACGAACTCACACTTCTCTTTCGAAACAGTTCATTCCTTTCTCTAACAGAGTACATTACCATTACTTGTCGTCGTCAAATCATGCAATTGATCTTATTTTTTGCCAGGATCCTCTCATGGTACAATTTCCCCTCGCTTTGGCTGTTGAACCCCAGCTCCTTCCCTATGCTGTCAAAAATGGATTTTTCATGGATCTCAAGGTAAGGGAGTAAATATGTCAAAGTATAGTCGTCCTTGACCAACCCTGTCACCAAACGTAGTACCTAAATTTCGTCTTTCGAAAGATGTTCGAGCGCACCGGTGCATCGAATGATACGACTGTAGAAGAGATTGTTCACAATGTCCGGGAGCTTTGCAGGTTGGACCATACGTCAGTCAGCCTCGCTATCATCATTTTCCCACTCCAACTTGACGTATGATTTCAGTATGTTCGTCAGCCGGACGGTGGCTGCAGAAGTGTGCATGGAGGCAAAGTCAAATGTGGCAGGCTACCGGGCTTTGAAAGCCTTAGACAAGTCCAGGGACCTTCGCTTCGAACTTGCGTGAGTACCAAGTCCCCAATCAAGTATTGCATGTGCCTCAAACGTTCCTCGCAGAGATGTCGTCGAAGAATTGATAAAGGTGATTTTCTCGTCGAACTTCTGTACTTGCGAAGTAGGAGCCATTAACCGTCATCCAGACATTCGTTAGGACGCGATCAATATGTTCACCGGAGACAATCGAAACATTGCGGCTTCTTTATGCAGATTACCCGTCATCTGACCATACTGCGCGACTCGTGATGTTTGTCATTTTCTTCAACACTGAAAGCATGGCCACCCCTAGTGCTATGCACACGAGATTAGAGGCTCTGGGCTTGACACCTCTAACAAAAAAAGATGTCTTCAATATCCTTCTTAACCCTTTCATTAATAACGCCAACCTTGTAATGGATTACGCGACTGTAGAGGTTGTTAAAAGTGATGGGAGGAAAGGCATGTCGATAAAGGAACTCAAGGCGTTCCTGGAAGATGTCATTTCAAAATGTCTAGAACTCTCCTGCAAAGTATGTCGCATCATCCTCTGCCACCGCAAATGTACTTATTTTCCGTCTCTTAGGGGCGCCTCCTCGAATATTTGAAGAAGCGATATATGTTTGTCGAAGACCTGATAAAGCATGCTGTGCAGCAGCATCGTCTGACTCTCGAGGATTTGCCATTGCGATTACACGACAATGGCGAACCGTATCGCCCCTTCGAAGCCAAATTAAGTCGGGATCATACAGGTTTTTGCTTTTTGTGGCGGAGACAGGAACAGCTGTGGATAGAATACGAGGATGGCAACGATGAGGACAAAGGTCGTGAAAGCCCTGCAGATGAGGTGAATGATACGGACGGCAGAAATGCGGATCCTTCAGTGTCGAAGTGGGTACGTGAATTTGCAATCCCATTGACGTCTCTCGTTGTCGAACCTAACTAATTTTTGTATCACTAGGGATTTATTACTCAAGAGACCTTGTCAACCATGATAAAGCGTGATGAAGTCATGCCCGTGCGCTCAAGGCGAAGAATCCAGTCACCCGGCCCTTCATTGTCCGAGTCGACAGGGAAACTCCCATATCCGTCAGGTCTATTTTTGCGCTACACATGCTCTTGGCGATTTTTGACGCTTTCAGCTTATAGATACCGTTACAGTCGGCCAGTGGATCAGAAAAACTTATGGCTCAAGAAGCCTTCCCACTGCTGTATTCATGACACACGCCGTTATTAACAATAACTATAATGTCGGTAACTCGTTGCATCAATGTCAATGTGTCTCCTGTCCTTATCTAATGCACGCAGATTCTTGAAACTTACCTCCCGACGAACAACGGTTACCGTCATACCATCCCAGGCGATCGTGTCCCTATAACACTTCACCACTTCAAATTACTTGCCCGACTAGGACAAAGACCAGTAGGTATAGATCTCGTCTCTAAAAATCATCTTCCTCAATCCTTCCTTCCTAGAGTGACTCCCTATACTGCGAGATTTTAAAAGGCTGTGAATTCTTCTTCGATGAGGATGACTATCTCAAACACTCGGAAAGCTCGCCAGTCAAAACCGAGTCATCACCAGTTTCTTCTCCCCGGAAGACTCGGCCACGATCAGAAACCTCTTCATCAGCATCCTCCAGCAACGGCAGAAGGCGGAAGCGTCCCCGTCGGTCGGCAACTGCTATCACGTCTTATGTCGTACCTGGTTCTGACGATGAGGACCTTTCCAACGACGAGGTAGAGGTGCAGAGGTTGCGGTTGCAGGAGAGCAGCATCCTTAAATGGATCGATCACCTTGGAGAATTGCTGAAAGAGGAACAGCGCAAGGTCAGCATGTGTATCTATACAGAGGAACTGAACACTCACGAGACTCTACAGGTGAGGGAGAAAAAGCGGAAGCTCAGGTCAGCTCTTGAGCCTGGTGCTAAACCTCGCATATATAAGGTGTGTCGTTATCTTTATGCTCTAGCCATCCCCTTCGAACGATGTTTTTGCAGACCGAGTTCCACAAATCTCTCGCGACACACCTTCGAGATATCCGGTCGAGCGAAGAGGCAAAGAAGGCGGCCTTGTATGAACTTGCTGATGTCCAAGTTGACTACAGCGATGACGACGACGATGAGTATCTCCAGACAAAAACGAAAAGACGAAAAGCCGGTGCTCAATAAACCTTGTGGCCAGGTCGGGCTGCTTCATAACGCGTTCAAGACTGATTTTTAGCTTAACCCAGGATCTGACATCCTCATAATTTATCAATGTATGATATTGACATCATAATGTGTACAACAAGTGTCGTTATGGATGTAGTTTTATTTTACATTAGTGGATACAATAATGATTATGCACGCCTTTGTCAAATCAAACTTTTAGAAGAAATCTTTCGTTTGCGATTGTACATACGTTACAGGTGGAAGGCATAACTTGAATAGAACTAGTAGACGTACCTATACTGGAGGTCGCGATCGCCCAATCTGTAGCCTTGCTCCAAAGCCCTTTGTCGCGACGGTGTATAAAACTCGACTTCCTTTCCCTCACCACTAAGGGTCTGTACCCGACGACGGTTCTCCTTCTTAAGCCATCTGGCAAGGACCATAGGGATTATTATGGAGAAAGTGAGATATCCATTCCCAATTGCACGTGGTGTACGGTAACAGTCAATACACAAGGACACTGATGGGCAACAAAAGGATAAGAATTCAACGTCCAGTTGAGTACATAACGAAACGCTTCACCTAACGATGGCGCCGATGTCGCCGATGGTAATCTGCATTACGATTGCAACTGCAGGTTTGGCCTGGCTTGAGACGTTTTCACTGGGCCAACTGAAGAATGCTGACAACTTTTTCAACCTGAGTGACACAGCAAAAGACAAGAAACCTTAGAAGAAGAGCATTTCCCAAGGATACGCCCGCGGTAGCAAGATGTACACCAGGGTATTGTGCACTAGCTAATGGGACTCACTTCCAGAATTGATCGCGAGGGATGTAGACGCCAACCCGTTTAGCAGTGATGAGAATAAGATAACCTGAAGTTGCATTCAGAGCAACACGAGGGAGAACCAGGGCACACAATACCAATAGTGGCGAGTATAGAAGCTCCAACTATGAATGGGGCACGGTGGTTGGTACGGGAAGAAGCCCAAACAGTCAAGTCAATGGAAGTAGCGGCGAGTGCGTAAGGTGGTACTGTAATCGTGTCCAGATCAGGAGTCGTCAGACTTGGAGTTATTCGGAAGATGATAGCTGGAAATGAACTTGCAGTTGAGCTTGCCAACTCGCATATCAAAGTCTAGCAATGATAGTAGGCTACAGCGGGGATGAGAACCGAAATAAATCCGAAATGAACCAGAACATACCAAGAATAGGCTTAGAGAGTGTACAGCAAATGCATAACCATAGAATAATAGGGAATGACCTCATACAACGGGATCATTGAAGGCTTGCAGGACATAATGCCACCGAAACTCTTCCTTTTGTCCTATATCTGAATCTGAATTGAGACGAGCCAGTAACCTCTCACGTTCTAATTCAGTCAACTATTGGCGGCGACGAGTGATTCGATCAGTAAAAAGTGGCAAAGACAATTGGCACAACGAAATTACGCGGCGAGTGACACAGCAACTATCAATACACCTTCCAGGATAAATATCCTGGCCTCAGCGTTAACGCTATAAGAGAGATTGTTGAGGGTATGTTTACCATTCCCAACCCCTCCATCCTCCCACTCCGTCCATCTTCCCGATACTGCATATGCAAAAATTCCTAGTAAGTTTAATTATCGAATCTGATGTCAATACAGAGAAGGAAGAGGACTCCAAATGCACCAGCCAAGGCGGCACCCCCGAAGAAGATAGCCTCCGTTCGCTCAGGCTGTGATGAGAGGGATTCGGCGTACTGTTAAATAAGCCGAGAGAAGTTCACTGCGCCTTTATAGTACACTGAGAATACATATACGATACAACTCCAGGAAATAAACCTGCTTCGGTGACGCCGAGTATTGTCATCACGACACTGGCAATATGAAATCAGGCTCAATCAACTTATAGAGTGGAAGGCTCTTACAGAATCGAATGTCGGAAAGTCCAGCTTTGGTCTTGATCAAGCCTTGAGCAATACTTGTGATACCCCAGACGAGTATAAGGGTTGGTAACCAGATTCGGAGATTAAATCGTTGGAGGCTTCGGGACGATGAGAAATGGAGTCCACCAGGTCAAGCCACAACCTACATGATCTAAACATCGGCATGTACTGTGACCATCGTAATTATTTCAAGAGCTGGCTAAATAACTTACATTGGCAGGATTCAGAAACCTCGAAGATGACATAGGCGACAAAGTAGACGGCGAGAGCCACGTTGTAATCATCACCAGCAATTCCAAGGTCCTGTTGCGCGATGAACTACACAAGGGGCTGATGAGTTGATTGATCCACTAACTGTTTCTAGTCCGTCGAGCCTTGAAAAGATATGTGTTCGTTAGTAAATTTAGAATTATTCAGACGACATTGTACATATATGTACTCTGTATTGCTAATGTTTGACCTGTGAAATCGCAGTCAGGCTTCTATTGAATAAAATAAAATAAAAACCATGAAGATCACACCAGTCAAGGAAGGTTAAAGGATTCAAACCCGTCAAAATGGGAAGTAGACTCAAAGAGTCTAGGCTAGAAGTGTACTAGAAGATTATGACTGACTGGAGATCAACTTTTCTTATCAGTCTGCGGTCCTCTGGCGTATCGACATATTCGCTCTTCTTGAGGGACTCGGGATCATGGTCGGAGATTTTTTCGTTAACTGAGGTCGTAGCATCAACATCATACTTCTCGTCGTCTCTGAGAATTGTGGGTGTTGGCATTGAAAGAGAGCGTAGGAGGGGAGTAGAGCTCAAGGGCTAACGAGGTTTTTATTTTATACATACCAATTCGAAGTAGTCGGAGAGTATTGGCGTTAGTATGGCGCTATGACTTTGCTAAGTGATGAAAAGAGTCAAAGGTCTTCCCGACTCAGAGGGAGTGACAAAACTTGCGATCTCTCGTCAAAATCACTCCAATCTCTAAGGCTGTGAAAAAGGTTACGACATGATGCAGAACGATAATAGCACGCTACTGGTAGTCACCTTACAAATAACCCACGCATGCCACGGCATTTCACTGCGTTCAAGATGATTCTGACCGGGCCTCGACTGACATGATAAAGGAATATCGTTATATATCCACACACCCAAGGGATGGATGGCGCAATAGGATCAATAGACGTATCTATACTGGAGGTCACGATCGCCCAATCTGTAGCCTTGTTCCAAAGCCTTTTGTTGTGATGGTGTATAAAACTCGACTTCCTTTCCCTCACCACTAAGAGTCTGTTCCCGACGACGGTTCTCCTTCCTAAGCCATATCGCGAGGACCGTAGCGATTATAATGGAGAAAGTGAGATATCCAATCCCGATTGCATGTGGTATGCGGTAATGGTTGGCAGAAAGCGACGGTCTATAGACAAGGACACTGATGGGCAACAAAAGGATGAGAATTCAACGTCTCAGTTGAGCACGTAACGAGACGCCCTTACCCAGCGATGGCGCCAATATCACCAATGGTAATTTGCATTGCGACTGCAACTGCAGGTTTGGTCTGGCTTGAGACGTTTTCACTTGGCCAACTGAAGAATGCAGTCAATTTCAACCCGAGAGTGACACGATAAGAGACAAAAACCTCAGTAGAAGAGCATTTCCCGAGTATACGCCCGCGGTAGCAAGATGTACACCAAGGTATTGCGCACCAGCTAATGCGACTCACTGTCAGAATTGATTGCGAGGGATGTCGACGTCAACCCACAAGTATTAGTAGTGATGAGAATAAGATAACCTGAAGTTGCATTCAGAACAATATCAGAAAGAATCAGGACACAACTTACCAATAATAGCGAGTACAGAAGCTCCAACGATGAATGGAGCACGGAGGTTGGTACGGGAAGAAGCCCAAACAGTAAAGCCAATGGAAGTAGCGGCGAGTGCGTAAGGTGGTACTGTAAGCCTGTACAGATCAGGAGTCAGGTTTAGGAGTTATTCGTAAGACGATAAGCTGGAAATGAACTTGCAGTTGAGCTTGCCAACTTGCGTATCCAAGCTTGGCAATGATAGTAGGCTACAGTGGGGATGAGAACCTCGATGAATCCGAAATGAACCGTAACATACCATGAATAGGCTCAGAGAGTATAGAACAAACGCATAACCATGGAATAGCAAGGAATAGCCCCATACAATGGGATCTTTGAAGGCTTGAAGAACGTAATGCCACCGAAACTCTTCCTTTTGTCCTGCATCTGAATCTGAATTGAGACGAGCCAGTAGCCTCTCACGTTCTGATTCGGTTAACTATCGGCGGCAATGCGTTGATCAGTGATTCATTCGATCAGTAAAAAGTGGCGAAAACATACAAATGTTGCCGAGTGTGACCAGGTTGGCACAATGAAATACGCGGCGAGTGACACAGCAACTGTCAATACGCCTTCCAGGATGAATATCCTGGTCTCGACATTAACGCTATAAGAGAGATTGTCTATGAAGGGTATGCTCACCATTCCCAACCCCTTCGTCCTCCCACCCCCTTCATTTTCCCGATAGCATATGCAAAAATTCCTAGATTTTATTATCGAATCTAATGTCAATTCTGAGAAAGAGAAGGACTAACCACCAAATGCACCGGCTAAAGCGGCACCTCCAAAGAAGATAGCGACTCTGTAGCTCCGTTCGCTCCTGTGATAAAAGGTTTTCAGCATCTGCTAAACAAATTGAGAACAGTTTACCGCACCTTTTATAGTACACTGAGAATACATATATGACTCCAGGAAATAAACCTGCTTCGGTGACGCCGAGTACTGTCATTACGACAATGGCAATTAGGCTCATACAACAACATATAGATAGATTTGGATGCTCTTACAAAATCGAATGCCGAAAAGTCCAGCTTTGGTCTTGATCAAGCCTTGAGCAATACTGGCGATACCCCAGACGAGTGTAAGGGTTGGTAACCAGATTCGGGGGTTAAATCGTTTGAGGCTTCAGGACGATGAGAAATAGAGTCCACAAGGTCAACCCACAACCTACATAATCTAAACAATCATAGACATGTACTGTGAGCATCGTAATGATTTGAAGTGCTGGCTCAATATTTACATTGGAAGGAACCTCGAAGATGACATAGGCGACAAAATACAAGGCGAGTGCCGTGTTGTACTCAGGGCCGGAAAGTCCAAGGTCCTGGTGCACGATTAGCAACAACAGCATGAGTTGGCTGGTCTACTAACTGTTGCTAGTCCATCGAGCCTTGGGAAGAAAGGTGTTCGTTAATAATGAATCATACACACGATATTATACGTACTTGGCATTGCCAATGTTCGACCTGTGGAATCAGGGTTAGTACTCTTTCTGAAAAGAAGAAGAGGAGAAAAGTGCGTACCGGTCAAGGAAGCTTAAAAGATACAGGCCCGTCAAAATGGGCAATAGACTAAGCAATATTTTAGGACAGAAGTATACGAGCACATAGCAGAGGTTATGACTGACTGAAGATCAACTTTTCTTATCAGTCTCCAGTCTTCTGGGGTATCGACATACTTGCCATTCTTGAGGGACTCCGAATCACGGTCGGAGAATTTCTCGTTAACTGGGTTTATAGCATTGACGTCATACTTCAGCTTGTCGTTCTTGAGAGACTGGTCGGAGCGTCTTTCGCGAACTGGGGATGCAGTCATTGAGGGAGAGTGTAAGAATTGGGAGCTGTAGGTTGAGCGTTAACGAGATTTATACATACCAGGTTCAAATTTGTCGTCACGTATTGGCGCTATGGCGCCATGCCTCTGCTATATGATGAAAGGATTCAGGGTACTTCCCAAAGGAGTAGATTAAGCGGTCCCTTGTGGAAATGATTCCAATTTCCAAGGAGGCTGTGGGAAAAGTTGAGACACGATATCACTATATTCCATTACGTTCAAGATTACTGACCGGCCCTTGGCTGATATGATAAAGGAGTAACATGATATTCATCAGGCTTCACAATCTGAAATCGAGCAAGCCATTATGGCTCAGAATTACCAAAATACAAAACGAGCTTTATCGTCAAAAAGCACTAGCATAGATCATTGACGCCACAACGTCCCTGTCCCTCTCAAATGACGCATCGAACACGCAGAGGCATCCCATCTGTCGGTTCTGTAGGGTAAAATATGAGCAACAAAGCCGCCGGGTGCCACAAGAATGACATACTCATCGTAATTGCAGCTGCTGGTTTGATCGTCTGACCTACGAAAGAAGGCTCAAACTCGAAGTTCGCAATGAGTGCTCTGTGTACAGTCCTGACTCAGGAAAAGGCTACCATACGCAACTGTAAAACTCACGCAAGGACAGCCTTCATCTCGATGATAGCCATCGTTTTACCAATACATGCATGTGGTCCGGCGAGGAACGACAACATCGAAAATACGGGATTATAATCCTTGGGGAGATTAAGCCAGCGGCTCGGATTGAACCTGGGCGACTTGGTTTAGTGACTGAGTAAAGGAGACCGAGAGGAGCGTACTCTTCAGCATCTTCACCCCACAAGACTTTCCAAGTATTGACTATCCTTATCTTTGAGGTCGTTTGAGTAAGAGCAGAAGAACCATGAGATGGCTAGTACCGGGATAGTAAGTAATGTGCCTTTGGGTACCAGGATACCATCCACATAATCGTCTTGGGTTGTCGTTCGTACGGTCAAAGGTACAGGTGGGAGTAAACGGAGGCTTTCCATGCTAAAAGGACATTATTAGCTAAATGTATCAAGTCTTTCGTGAGAAATAGCCTCACATTACAGAGTCAAGCCACTGCAAGTCCTTCAAATTTCGGTAATCTGGCCGTGAACCACCTGCAAAAACAGGCGCAACTTCTTGTCGGAGCCGCTTCTGGGACACTTGATCATTTGCCAGTAGCCATAACGTCTAGAAATCCACTGTCACTAAGATGCGCTGCAGCTACACGTGCAAGATTCTGACCCATGAAAGGCCTGTTGCAGTTGTTTCATGACCGGCGCCGAGGAACGTAAGCTGCGTATGAGCAGTTTGTTTAAAAGCAAAGGTACAACAGAAATATTGGGCGTACTACTTGGTCCATCATTGCCCTATCGCTCATGGCATAGACGTTTTTATCCTTGTCCAGGTCAGCTTTTCTCGCACGAACCAAGAGGCTCATTATGTCTCGCTTTGCTTCAGTATCAGAGGCTGCAACAGCGGAATCCTGCATTTTCTCGCGAAGGATTGCAGCAGAGACTCGTTTGATGCGATACATAGAATCGACCAACGCGCCGAATGAACCTAAACGCAGCTCGACTCATTTAATTCGAAGACAACATGCTGGTGAGACGTACTGATGAACTTGATTTTCGCAAACCAATGTCGATGTTCATAGGCCCACTGAGAACCGACTAATTTAGGTGCGCCAGGGATTGACATTATGAGTGCAATCTTCGCGAGATTGGTACCTGAGGCACGATTAGCAAGAAGGTCTTTGTGGAGTTGAATAGATGGTGCACCTGACTGAAGGTCTAGTAGTTGCTCATATGCCTCTGCCAGTTCATTGTGTGGGTCATGCAGTGAGTCAGCTGTATACCCAAAGGCAGTTTGACAAATAATGTCAAGAGTTACTTTGCTCACTTGATGGGATTCAGATAAATGTTCATATATGAAACGGATAGTAATCACGCACTCCAGTCATACATACGAAACACTTTGCTGTCTTTTGGAAAATTTTCACGGTCAATAACAGACTGCATGATCTTGACAAGGCTGCGCAGATATTACTTATAGTGAGGCAGAAAGAATGGCGTATGCAACTTACCTATTGATAGAATCGTAGTACATATCAGTTTCTATGATGGTTATCGTATGGATTGAATGGGAATCTGACAAGGCTGAAAAAACTTACGAGCCATGAGATTTGGAATTGAGAAAGCAGGGTTAATGGCTTTGCGCATTTGTCGATGCTCATTTCCGGTCACGGTGAGGAGACCATAACCTGTCACTAGTCCCAGAATATGCCTCAGGAACGATGGCTGCACGATATGTTAAAAGATTTCAAGGAGAGCATATCTAACTGCATACTCTGGGATACGCAAGCCACTGCTTAACGAGAATATGATACAAGGCCTCAGGCTTCATGAAAATAAGGCGTTCAATGCCAACTGGTCCCACAATGCGTATGACGGGACCATACTGCTTAACCCATTCGCGTTGCGGGATACCACTTTCACTACGAATGATAACCGGAGATTGGCCAAAAATAAGATGGCCCAAAGGTGGCCCAGGGACTGCTCGCAGTGGCGAGAGAAGATACGGCCAGATCCAAAGACGGTGGGCTATGTAATACCCCAGGGCAACTGTACGGAAACTAAAGCGCTTGAAATATAAAGACCGGATGCAATACTCACCACTAACACCTATAGCAAGATGACCGCGAGTCGCATTGGACGACGCAGCACGAAACCAGGCTTCCAAGGCCGAGAGAACAGCGTTCATAGATGTGGACATGCTGGAAGACAGAAAGCAAAAGTTCTGACATCTCGAGGCTTTTGGTTGAAGCTTATGATTTCTCGTGGGGCCGGATTAAGGCAATCCGGTCTGATCGTGATATGATCAGGGCTTGACAAACTGTGGAGGGGTTTATTGACATATATCAAAGTGGCGGACCACTTGACGGCGTCAGAGACCACGTGCTCGCGAAGCGTGACCCAAGCCTTTCACAGAGACGACCATGGAGGCTCTCTTCTTCAATGTATGCACCTCTCCCATTCCTTGCTTTTCGCTCATCTATAAATCTATAGGCAAACACAGGTTTCCTTGAGGGCATTGTGAGGGGCTACAAAGCTGGGATTCTCACTCAGTCCCAATATGCCAACCTTACGCAGTGCGAAACCCTAGAAGGTATTCATTACAACAAGATTATCATACTGTTGCTTAACTTGATTCTATTCAGACTTTAGAACTCAACTATCTGCCACTGACTATGGCAATTTCCTCGCCAATGAACCTCTGCCCATCTCAACTTCGACCATAGCAGACAAGGCCACCGAGATTCTAGTCGAACAGTTCAAATACCTCCGAAGCAATGCAGTAGAACCCTTGCGCAAATTTCTAGAATACATCACGTCAGCCTTTCTCGTTTCTCCGTCTCGCGATCTTCAAGCTGACTCGGTCTAATCCAGCTACGGCTATATGATTGACAATGTGGTCCTCCTGATTACAGGAACCTTGCATGAGAGAGACACTCACGAGCTAGTGAAGCGTTGTCACCCTTTAGGTGTATTCGATTCAATGCCTGTGCTATGTGTTGCCACAAACGTCGAGGAACTTTACCAAAGCGTGCTCATCGAGACACCAATCGGTCTGTTCTGATCGTCGTATCGTTCCGCAGTAGACTGACCTCACTTATAGCACCTTACTTCCGTGAATGCTTAACTGCATCTGACCTAGACGACCTCAACATTGAAATCATTCGAAACACATTATACAAAGCCTACCTCGAAGATTTCTACAACTTCTGCAGCACCCTTGGTTCCCCGACATCTGACGTTATGCACCGTATTCTCGCCTTCGAAGCTGATCGGCGTACTATCAACATCACTATCAACTCCTTTAATACTGAGCTCTCCAAGGACGCCCGCGCGAAGCTCTTCCCCGCTATTGGTCGCCTGTTCCCGGAAGGCAACAACCAACTCGCAAAGGCCGAAGACATCGACCAAGTCCGGCAAATATGCGAAAATGTATCCGAGTACCGATCTTTCTTCTCTGAGGCAGCCCACGCCAGTGGTGGTAGTGGCGGCGATGATTTCGGTGCTATGGCGGCACAACTCGAAGACCGCTTCTTCTCCACTGAGGTGCATTTAAACAAACAGGCATTCTTGCAACAATTCCAGTACGGGGTCTTCTACAGCTACATGAAATTGAAGGAGCAGGAGATTAGGAATTTGACATGGATTGCAGAGTGCATTGCACAGGATGCGAAGGATAGAATTCAGGACTTCATACCCATCTTCTAGTTTGTACTTTGCTTTTGTTATCTTTAATACGATGTGGTCGGTCACGAGAGTGCAATGTATACAACAAATCCGTCAAGATTACAGGTCTACATACAGTAAGGCTAGTCAACAGATGCGCTCGCAACAAAAGCGTTGAAGTTGTAAATTGGGGGACTTCCTTCGAATGTGAAATTGGACGGATTCAATGTCAAAATGGTAGTCCCGTTACGCGAAATAAGACCCCGCATGCCTTCTCCAGCGGATATAGGTATCGATAACTTCGTCAGGCCAGCCTGAACCTGAAATATTTGTGAATTTTGCGGAGATGTGGACAGAACCACGGTCGAAGGTGCTGTTGCCATCACCACCGCCCACACAGTATCTTCAAACTTTTTTAAAGAGAGAAATTAATCAGCATGTTGCACATAGAAGGCGCAAAGACTCACTAGCTCAAAATTTGTGGGTGGCCCAATTGGATCGGGGGCTGTCGCTAGGGTAGGATGGGTTCTCGACCACATGTAGAGTTGGTCCTTCTCAATAGTCGGGAAAGATCCTGTCTTGAAAGCTGTTGCGTAGTAATTGGTAAGGTTGAGCCAGCCTAGTATAAAGAGCAATTTACACTAGGAAAAAAAAAGAGATAATAAGGAAAACATACCAGTATGGTCCATCCCGTCCACCCAGGCTTGGCTGTTTGGCTGCGCCCCCTTGATTGGCCCAATATAATGCGACTCTCCATAGTCATTCCAAGATATGATCTGCACTATGTCAATTTGATCACGCGTGGCGATTAGAGACTCCCAGCGTTTAGAGTAAAGGTGCTGATCAGACAGGTAGATGAACTACAATGAGGATGTGAGAAACTAAACCTTTGGTTTGGTGAAAATATTCCTCACATTCTTGTTATAGGAATCTGCCCCGTAATGTGTGAAGAACCAGGGGGAAACAGCAGCCATATAGGTCGGATTAGATGTCTCATCGCGCCGTGTAACGTCACCTGAAAGAGCAGCAATATTCTGAAGGTCTTGGAGGTCAGGTTGAGAAGAACCAATGAGTTGACTGAGAGCATCTTGCACAGAACTCGACGTAATATCGGAGGCAACTGCAGATACGCTGGCAGCAGTAAAAGAATTTAATGAAAGTCCGCCGAACGATGTGTTGCTAGATATCAGGTTTTGTACGAAGTCGGTCGTGATTTGGATGGGCCAACCTGAGTTCCACTAAATAACGTTTAGGCGTTTAGTTAGGAGGTGTTCCGAAAGAGATAAAATGTGAACGAACATTAAAATCTCCATCCATGACATTGCTGAACGTCCCAAACGTGGTTGGATCGATGAAGAATGATGGAACAAATCGAATTTTTCCCTGCAAGTCTGGATGACCAACAAATTGACTGTTCCAACCATCAGGTACAGTGTTTTGTCCAAATGTGCAGGTTTCTCCAGAGAAAGTAGATACGAGAGGGAGAGAGTTGATTTGCATGTAGTTAGGATGGGAGATAAAGTTCACAACGAGATTTCTAAGAGTCTGAGCGTCGTCTGGTGTGGCACAAGGCATGGAACTGAGACAGCTGAATTGAGTTTCTCAAAATCATAGAGAGTGTGAAATACAGACGTCATGTCAAGCGATATGAAAAGGTTGAAATTTAGTCCAGACTGAAGCGCAGCATGGTATCTGTCGGTAGGCCATTGGTATAACTTCAAAATGATTATGAAGCGGATGGCACGTACGCATCTGCAACTCGGTCTGGTTGCCACACATCCAATCCCATATTCAAGGCAAACCCGTCAATTCCAGAAGCATAGGCCAAGGCAATATCATCAGACCAATCTTGAAGAGTGTAAGGGTATGTATTGCCAACCATGTGGTGGGCAACAACATATTTAGGAGAAGAAGAGGAGTCACCTCTTTTCAAATTCGCTGTGGACTTCTTTAAGCGGCGGCGCAAGGTGAATCGAGAAGCCATTGAATGCGGAGCCTCGGGCTCTGTTACTTTAATGGTGGGAGCGGCAAAGAGGTTCCTTGCGCCGAAGACACCTGATGGTATATAGTATGATACACTGCGCTTTCTGAAGGGAATGGCGGTTGCTTGTACCGCAGAAAGATAGAAAAGAACGCTGAAGAGTAAGGACAGAAGAAACATAATTAACGAGGTGGCACAGCCGATGGAAGAGAAGAGGATAAACAAGTGAGAATAGAAACCCTAATAAATCTCAGACGTCCTCACGTACATTGACACGTAAAATTAACACATCCTTTTACAAGCCCAATGGTCGGTGACAATGAGGAGACAAGGACAATTGATTTGATATGTCAGCACAATTGGAGGTGACAAATAACGCGTACACAAACACACGTTAATTATGGGAAAATCTCAGGGTCGACCCCGAGTGAACCCCAAACTTTGTTCGAATTCACTCGTAGTGTCATCGCACACACACATATATATATATCGCCTACCTATCATTCTTGTTGTTCATACCTTCCAATGTTTCAGGTGAAGCAACAAACTGCCGCCATATGGCGGCGAAGGGAAAACCTGATTCGGCATATCCTGCGTGTCATCCTCCAGACACTCTGCTGCTCGCGTCGAATCCTCGTGCTACGTCTTTTTTCAATATTGGTCAGCGCTCTGTATGGCTAGTCATCAATAGAAATGTAAGTTCATTAGTAACATAGACTGTTAAAACATTCTCTCTATCCTGTTAATATAGGATTACCATACCCATCTCCTACCTCCGGAAAACCTAGTATGAACACTAGATACTAACCACAACCTGCAAGCTACTTGTCATATAACACACCCTTGAAACTCGACTTGCTTCATGCGATGCTCGCGGCGCTGGATCGTTGACACAATCAAATCTGAACGAATGATGACATGACCTCTATCAGAGGAGAAGGGATTCTGGATGGATTTGTATGAGGTTCGCCGAAGGATTGGTCATGGATGTCTCTTGGGTGTGCATGCAAAATGGTCGTAACAGCTTGTTTCCAAAGTGTTCTGTAAATAGATGTTTGAGTGCGAGTAGCTGATAGGGACCTCGTGTGCTTACCTAGTAAATATCATCGCTCAGAGGACTCGTTCTTTTTGCTTTGGGTTTAAGAGTCACCCGCGCCAGCTTCTCTTTTAATGTTGAGCGACGAGACTTGTCTATTTCAGGCTCATATGTTGGGCCTGATGTCGACACCTTTTCATTTCCTGGACCCCAGCCAACTCTTCCGTCCAACCAAGGTCCTGGACATCCCTTGTGGCATCCTCCATACTCGGGGCACTCGCACATTCCTCCAAGGGAACTCGGAAGACAGTCAGCGTCAATAAGTTTCAGGAGAACATCCTTATAGTTGCTACCAAGAATATCCACTTTCTCCGCTGTCTCTTTGGATAGCCAGGGTTTGATAATGCCCCATATGACTGGAAAAATAGAAGGCGCATTGACTATCGCCAGTTGTCCCATGCTGTTGTACCGAAATTGAGAAAATTCATTCGTCTAGAAGAATAGTAAGGCTCACGTTTCAGGAAAGTAGTCTTGGGAAATCTGAAAAGAGTGCCTGGCTAGCGATTTCATTTGCCAAAACTGGGACAATCTGTGAAAGCCCGCAAGTCATTCAGATGAGTGGGGTAATGGAGAATTATGCAACATTAGACGCACCCGAACCCTTTCAAGTCGACAATAACAAAAACTGACCCTATCTGCTGCCCAGCCGTTCTAGACGCAGCTGGGAGGATCTCGCGTGTCAGCTATAATTCAAGAGCGTCAATCACACGAATTCCTTGTACATTTGTAGCACTCACGCATTCAGCGTTGACCAGAACGCTTTGCCAATGCCGTTCAGGTGTGCAAACTCTATACAATTTCGGAAGATTCATCCCACTAAAGGTGTGGATATTCAGGGGCCGTCCCTTCTACTCAGAGTTAGAACGTCGAGGAACATATTAGAGCAGGAGACGTGTAACCTTGTCTATCTGTCATACGAGCGTGTTCAAGAGCATCATCGACGCCTTGGTTGGGGAGACATACCTTATGAAACCACAATGGCCAGCATTCAAAAACTGCATCTCGTTCCGGGTACTAGAGGCAGAATGGACATCCTGAGCAAATTCAACTAGAAGAAAACGTACGTCAAATGGGTCCAGCTGCCGGTACAATTCATCAATCCCCACTCCTTCAACTGTCCTACGCCATTCCTGGCAATCTTTGAGCATCTTCTTGGCCGCAACCACATCAAATTTGCGAGCGCGCAAGAATCGCCTTCGTTAACAGTGAACATCACAGTGTCAGTGAATCTCATTCACTTTGCTCACAGCAAGGTTTCATCGTCAGTGCCAAGGGAATCGCCATCTTGAAGAATACCTTCACGATACACTTGCTCTCGAAAGATCTGCAGCGTCTCTAAGTGATTGTCTAGTTCTCCGAGCATTGAAAGAAGGGTGACCGTCCTAAGAAGACAATATAATAGGATAAAGAGAAGGATTGCGGAGGAAAGTTGACTCTGTCATCATGATCAATGTCATGCGCATGGATGCCAAGGCACCTCGGAGACAAGAGAGACGCGCTCTGACAAAAGACGGCTTACTCAGATAAATCAGCAAATAAATGTGATGACGTAGCCGCATGATCTCGGATATCACAACATTTGACTCAACTTCTTTGTTGCCTTACTCCTTTCAAAGGTACACGCGTTTGCACGACGCCAACGTTCAACCACAGCAATTGCTTCAATATCCTATTAGGGTTGTAATAGTGTGCCCTTGAAGACAATCAAATAAATGGCTATGCATGTCTGCGGGGAACACGTTGTATTCCTCGATCTGGCAATACTACTGGAGAAAGGTTCAGCGATATGAAACCCACCAGAACTTGAAATTGATTGACCCTCACGTCTTGAATATGTACTCACCTTTTTATCCAAACTTCCATTCCTCCTTCTCGCACTTCTCTGTATGTCAACCCCCCCCCTCCCCCCCAAGGAAAAAAAAGGGATAAGCGACACTTCTGCACAGTTTGTCAATCCTTCCTCTGAATTGTATTCGTATGGCAGAAGGAATTGTAAGGTTTACCGTTGGCACTCCTCTCTCTTGATGGCCTGCTCGTGCGTTCTTATTGATTACACATCCCAACACTGCCCAACTCACAATAATCTGTCGGACGGAGGGTCCGTCGACGTCCCTTCCAGCCCAGCAGAGGGTCTAATCAGCGTGGCGAGGTCTGCGAATAATCATCGCCTCCCTCCTACTAGAGATATTCCTCGGCAGTCGCTAGAGTATCCCGGAGACGAAAGCGAATCTTCAAGTCGCTGCGTGAAGAAATCGAATGGCAATCAAAACGCTTCCACTCGTGGCCTCTTCTACGCAACGCCTTGGATCAACCTGCCGGATCATGATTAGCTTAATATAGAGACCAACGTTATAGAGACCAACGTTACGGAGAACAAGTTTGCCGTTTCCAAACATAACACGAAGAAAAGCCCTGTCTGTGCACCAAATATTATTCCTAAGCAAAGGTCACGTATCCGCAAAGATCAGATCACCCGCATATCAGCCGATGAAGTCAAGAAACTGTTGAACAGCATAGAAGTATCCGACCATGGGCAATTTTCGTACAAGCCGCTACCCCGACTTGCAACGACACATCCGATCCCATGGTCCAAATGAGTACCCATCTATGGAGTCCCACTTGAAAAGGCCGCAAGCTATAACCTTCCTGCGACAGCGCCTTTCGTGTGGAAAGGCGAATTACGGGTTGGAGGGCGTGACCAGCGATCATCTCGAAGAGATGCATTAATACGTCACTGCAAAAATAGTAAAACCTGCGTGTACGAGAGGCCGGAGCCAGTCGACGACCCAATTATTTCCCTCAAGGCGCAGCATTTTATTGAAGCTCCTTATAATGTATCTTCTTCCAGGGTTTTGTCCTGACAAACTGTGCACAAATGCCGCTAATTTTCGAGTGCTGTGTCCCAAGAAAGCGTGCAATATGAAAATATGTTCTATAATAAAGGAATTAATCTTGGACTGTACATATAAAACCGCTACTTCTTTTTGGTCTTATCTCTTCTCGAACGTATCCGCTTTCCGTTTTGTACTGAAGGACCCCACCTACAAATGAACTTTGTCAACAAGATTTGGAACAAGAAATGATGGAACTGAATACCCTCGAACAGTCTTCTTTGGCCTCGGCTCATGCGCGAATGATTCGATAGGAAGTCCAGCACGATACTTTTCCATACACCAAAGAATGTATCTTTATAGAAGTAGAACTTTAATTACTGGTCACTGGGAATTTGGTAGCTGGACGTACCTTCTGTCACGAACTGCTAGCCCTTTCTCTTTTAGTTCATGTCCCGATATCTTCCAAAGAGCTTCCCATCCTCCAATTTCTAGTTTCGTTTCCGAGGAGCGTCCAATTGCCTTTAAAAAGTCTGCGGGTGTAGCAATGGTGTCTGTTCGGTAATTTGAGCTGGTGAGTGGTTGTATTATCGTCATTAGCAGTGAAGAGTAATACCCCGTGGCGGAGGAACAGGCCAGGACACGGCTCTGTTGATCACAGTGCGCGTGAGACGGGGTGCAGCGGCGCACAGGCGCGACGTAGAGCCCAAGTTTGTGAAAAACATAATAAAAGCACCTTTGGAACTTTTTTGGTGACGGAGATGGGCTGTGACTCGTAAGTGACTTGACGTGACCTTGCATTATATGTCACGCAACCTTGGCTGCTACTGAAATTATCTCATACAGTACCACCTCTACGTTCTTTTTTACTCGATCTAAAGGTTAAATCTGGCTGACACTTGTACAGGCTCATACATCTTACTACATGGATTCATCGCCTCAATCTACATCGGACGCTATCCTAATCCAAAAATTGGAAGATCATGCCAGCCTCACGAACAATAATGTCTTATCAGAAGATGAATATCTACGAGGGCGAACCCTGCTCTTGAAAGCGAAATCTGAACTCCTCGAATTGAGCCCTTTGTCGACGATCGAGCATGCAACGCTTACCGAGCAGATTTCGCAATTATGCGTCGCCCTTGCACCACATAAACGTCTGCCTCCAGGGCTTCTGGAACACATCTTCTGCTTTATAGTTGGCGCTCCGAGGATTCCTCCTCTATTATCCGAAGCACCATGGTCCCTAGGCCAAGTGTGCAGTAGCTGGAGACGTTTGTCCCGTTCGTTGCCACATCTTTGGGGAACTGCCTATTTTTATTTTGAGGAGTTTAAGAACTATTCGTTTACCTCCCCGTCTTTCGACCTTGAGAAGACAATAAAAGAGTTAAAATGTGCCACTGAGCTTTTCCCAGAGGTCGCTCGACTCGAGCTTATCGCAGATGATAGTATCGACGTCCCAACAAGGGATTTGATCCCATATCTTAGATTTATCACTGACATGGCTTGGTGCGCTCCAGAGCAGGAAGGATTGGAAATATTCCCGCTTGGTTCTCTCTCTCGACTGATCACATTGGATCTTTATCTCGATCAAGATATTGCGTGCGACTCTGCTAATGATGCCGTGGAAGGAGCTATCACAACATATCAACATCTTTTTACAGAGGCATCCCAGCTTCAGTCGCTACGGCTTTGTTCCGATAGTCCATGCTTTCTTCTTGCGGCAGATATCCCATGGCCTCAACTGCGGTCAATCGAGCTCGGCAGAAATGTGTTAATGAACGACGTCACTCGATCCGCTTGGTTGCAGCTCAGTCGAACTTTTCAGTGTATGAAGTCACTTCAGAAATTGACTCTTGACACGGCCGACAATCAGCTTATTTCCATCGTTCTCTCATCCGACCTTCCATGGCACCAACTGACATCCGTGCGGGTTCTCTGGCGCAATACGAAACAACCTTCTGACATTGGAGAAATAATGGTTGCCCTGCAAAAATGTAGCGCAGTTGTCAAAGTTGACTTGGCTACGCATGCTGATATGCTAGTCGAACCCACACCTTCCATGGTGTTCACACCGATGTTATTCTCGGACCTTCGAACTCTAGAGCTCTCCGGTCCATTCACAGCATCCACCGTCCTAACCCTTTTCAGTGGAATGCTCCGCTCCTTAAAAATGAGTAGAAGAGTGTCACTGACACTCTCGCACTTCTATATCATCGTACAACAATGCCCACATCTCCAAACCCTGTCTCTAACTATTTCACCGGGGAGACTGGCGTCCTCGAGGCCAGATGGCATGGTTCTTTCCTACCTGACCCGCCTGTTATTGAACGTCGATAACGGGCGATTCCTTCCTGTGGGCCTGAAAGCACCATCCCTGGTTGATTTGACCATCCGAGCAGAACATGGATTCGATCTTCTTGATTCAATCGTAGACTTTAGCGTTCATTCAAATTCCAAACTGCAGAGGTTCATCTGCGAGCCAGCAGACGACAAGGTGTTTCCTTCGACCACGCGTCTGAAAGACCTCTTGTCCTCTCTCAAATATTGCACCTTCGCCAACATAGATGGATTCCTACTCACTACGGATGTCTTCGAGGAAATCGCGTCAGCATCGCTTCTTCCCTGCGTACTGGATCTATATATGAGAACGTCCGAGGGCGAAGCATTTTTAGGTGCTATCGCGCGTCGCTTGGAGCGAGAGTCGATGGAGGGAAAGTCCAGTCTCCGAAGTATCACCATGCGTCACATCAGGGTGAAAATACCTCAGGCTATAAGGTTACAGAGCCAATGGGAGAAACTTGAGAAGTTATATGGTGTACACTATCGATATGAGCCTGGATCTTGAAACTTGAAGGACGGCATTGGGGGACTATGTATACACTTAATAAACCTGCTTCGGCCCCATTAAATTTATCTTGAATTTGTTTCAAAAGCTCATCCCCAATAACAAATCGCCAATAAGACTCTGAAAAGATCATGTAACTTTTCTTCAGTGCACGCACACACACGCTCCGAATCGCCGGTCCAAGGCCGTTTGTCGTGGAGGACTTGCGAAGACGTTTGAACCGTAGGTCTCATATAGAGGTTTAAACTAGATCTATTATGACGAATATACGATGAACACTCGAAGCACTATTTATTAGTACCTGGTACCATAGTTATGCTCAGAGGACAGGCGCGTCTCTCAAGAATAACTTCGCTTCCTCTTTCTTGACCCAACGCGCGACGGAGTTCGCTGCTCCAACCGCCGCTGTTTTGGGTAAACGTGGGGATATCGCAATGTAGAGCTCAAATGGTTGGGTTATCTGCATTCGCAGCACAAAGGTCAGAAGCAGCCTTATAATTAAAAAAAAAGCTATGACGGACCCAACCCATGACACTCTCCTTATCTGTCCGAATATACTGAAGTTTGAGAGTACCTTGTTGGCCCGACTTGGCATGAATAGCATCATGTACGGTCTGATACAGTGTGATTAATCTGTCGAAAAGTCAGCAGATACTAGTAGCTTGAGTTGATGTTCGAACCTTCTGCGATCCTCGATATTATGATAGGGATCTTCAAATGTTGGCGCCGTGATTTGCACCTGAGAGCGTGACTTGTAGACAAAGTGGCGAAGACCGGGAATACCCAAATCGGCGACTGAGTACTCGATCTCTCTGGACAAGGATACGTTTACGATTGCATCTAGAGTGCCATCCTTCTCAAGACGCTGTACGCGGTCATCAGAAGAAATTATGCATTAAACCTTGTGTTTAACGCACTTCTGTCACTGTTGCACACCAGCTTCGAATGGCGTCAAAATCTGCCCCGCCACTTATACAAACGAGGGCGAGGGGCAATTGCGTTGAAGTCATATGTTCTGGATTGGCTGTTGACGGGGGCGGGGCTGAGGCGAGATCCTTCTCATGACGCAGGAAGGATATGTGCGCATTGGCAAAGCCAGATGGATTGAATTTGGGAAGGCAGAGGGGGATCCACGATGACGATGCTGGGGAGTTCAGTATTGAGGGCGAGTGTATCGTGTTAAGAATAATATGAATATCTGCATGGAGACGTCAACATCTGTCCTTTACGCAAACACTACCTTCTCACCAGCAGGATGTATGGAGTGCTTCTTTGGCCTGATTATAGTGATCACTTTCTTATCTGCCACAAGGATGATGTACAAGATGTCCTTGATCTTCGAAGAGGGTAATAATGCTTCGGCCGCTCGTTTCCTCGTACTAGGCTCAAGCTTTAGGCACTGAAGTGACGACATGCTCATGGCGAGATCAAACTCAAGCCGATATAGCAATGACGAAAGAAAACTTTCAGCTCCTGTGGAAGCAATAAATAAATAAATTAGCCCATGCAGATAAACACGAGAGAAGGCGCAAACCATTCAACAGCCGTCGTAGATCGAAGTTTGTCCTCCGCTCAAAAATTCGCCGTAGCTGTGCTGCGGTAACAATACTAAGTATTTGAAGATGGAGATATTCCAGATGTGAGCGTGTCTTGCTTCAACCGTGATGGTTAGAAATGTTGTCATTTTCAGCTGCTCGAGACGGACTCACCACCGACTCGGGTTCACCCCACGATGACGAACAGGCATAATACAAGGGCGAACGAAGTACGAATGTGATACGAGTTCTCCCAACGTTGATGCATCTTAATTTATCGTTTTCGTCGAGGAAGACGGATATGAGAGCCTGCATTACGCCGATTGTTGCGGCCGTATTCCCAGAGTCTTCATCATCTGGCCGACTGTAGCAAGGTAAGTCAGTGGTAAGGGTACAAAGAGGTGACTGCCTACCTGGTGAAAACAGGTTTTCCTGCATCGGTGAGTACAAAGTACTGCCTTGGAAGATATCTGGATCCTGGGTTGAAAATTGAGATTGAAGCAACGTAGCACAATGATGAATAATACCGATTTCGAACGGGATGTCATCTAATTCGCGTGATTTACCCTTGAAATGAGAGCGAGGGGCTGTTGCATCTCCTCAAATTCATCAGCATTTACCGGTGGTTTCAATTGAAGAAATTTTACCTGGCCTTGAGATTGTATGGTTTAATGTCTTTCTCAGTTGATCGCGCAGATGTCTCCGAGAACTCTCATCGCTTCTGTCATGGTCAGATTCTAAGCTCATGACGGGCACCTCCTCCGACTCTTCTGGTTCTGTGTCACCATCTTGAATTAAGATTCCGTCGTTAAGATCCAGATTGATTACAGAAGAGGCCGTACTGTCCAAAACTAGGCTAGAAGACTGGGTCGGTATCGGGGGCACAGGGGGAATATTTGAGGATTCTACGGCGTGGCTGTGGATATGGAGGCTAGATAAGGAGGGAGAGGGCCGAATAGTGGAAGTAACAACAAGACGTGAAGGTGTTGCACCAGATCCTGAAGGGCCAGAGGGTGTGCGACTTCGCGAAGGAGTACGCGACATGAACACTCTGATAACGGATGGTCACAAGTTTGGCAGATTTCGGCTATTCGACCACACAACCCTAAATTCAACCTTGTTTCTCAACCACATTCATGCCTCACTCAGAATCACTAAAGCTCGAATAATTCTACATTCTGCAGGTATGAACAGCTCGGGTGCTGTGCAATATACCTATGATGGTTGACTGGACGTTATTTGGGATTGGGATAACCTATGCATGTATTTTTGGTACAAGCTTGAGTTTGATTACTTGCCATTGCATCAACTCAGAGACTACCAAATGCGACATTTTCACTGCAGACTGTGAAATTGCTGAAGCTGATAGTGCAAACACACGCTGCCTGAATGGAGTTGTCCCGTTGTCTAGCATCAATACAGGGAAATGCTTGCTTTACCGCCCTGCTTTGCACAGGAAATGTTCATATTGGATGATTCGGGGAAGATATGGCAACTCGTCCGGATACCGGTTCCGCCGACTTGCAATTGCCCAATTCGTGATCGTCATCCTTTGTTCTTCTAAAATCTTGGAGGCATTCTTTGGGCCGATTGTTCCAATGTCTGGTTACCCATCCACTCCAACTTCATGCTGACATGGGAGCATGGCACATGCAACCCCTTCTTGTCAACAGGATTCGAATTATCCTCGAATTTATCCGTCAAAATCAACCCCGAGGTTTTGATCCTTGAATCGCAATAACTGAATTTGACTTGTTTATTCGACCAGATGCGTCGTTTGGATGAAAATAGGCTAGTACGCTCCATCAGGATGCTCTCAGATGGAAGACCGGATATATACTGTATAAAAGAGTGCGTAAACATTGCGTTTGTTTTCAAGATCCAACAGGTATACCTACACAGTGATCTTCAGACGTTGATTTGATGTTACCTCCAATGACTATTCACTGTTCAACGTTCAGGAATAACTGCGGATATTGTCCTATATTATCCTGCAGGTTACTGATAGATTATTGATATCAGCTGGCTTAAGAAACGGAAGCTGTGCGGCCCGTTTCTCGTGAATAGCTGACTATCGATCCGCTAGACTGGTACTGAAAGAGGTATCATTCAGGTCAACCACGTGCATGGACTCAGATGTCAGCTAAATTTAAATTTGGATTGACTACATCGACGTATGCGGGTTATGCATTCCTCAGTTCGTATTCGACAAAGCGGCTGCTATATATAATCGGACAAGATCTTCAAATACTTGCAAATGCATACGACTAGCTAGTCCCACGGACTGAAAATGGCTTTACCGATCTCACCCTTGTCAAAAGCGCGATAAGTTTCAGCAGCAGCGTTGAAGCCCACAACTCTATCAACAAGACTGGCTGACTTTCCCACTGGTCCGAATACATCTTGTCGTTTGACTATATCATAACAAAAGGTTAAGCCTAATAATTCGTGAAGTGGAGAAGTGGATGGGTGTGGCACACCTAAGAGATCAAATGCTGCTGGGAACATGGCACGAGCTGGGCAACGGCCAAAGTCTAGAGAGACGTTCTTGTTGTACAGCTGGCGACCTGTAAATGGCACAGGTGGTGCTCCATGCACTCCTACAGACACAATCGCCCCGAAAGCGCTGACGAGTTCATATGCTGAATACAAAGCATCAGCGTGCCCAACAACCTAATGTAAACTTCTTTAGCTACTTTATCAGCAGCGTCAAACAAAGATTGACAGACTTCAAGTACCGCAGTACAACCACCACCACCCGTTTTATCATTTACGTATGCCTTCGTATCATCTGCGGACAGGACTACAAACTCCCCTGTTCCCTTGCCGGAGTCGCCAATTGCATCGTATACAGCTTTCATTTTCTCCCTCCTTGACTCGAGTAGATCGGTGGCAACGATGCGGAACGGCACTTGGCGTGTAGCTAACACGTCAAGAAGGCTGACTGCAGCACAGATGCCCACTGGCCCCAAACCAATAATGGCAAAAGTGGCAATTCGGTCCTCCGTGGTGAGACTGACCTCGTTGCCTTCCACCGGGCTAATCTCAGGCGAGAAACACAAAGGCCATGAACGCCCCGTCAGGACAGGCTGCACTTTTGGATGGTTCAAAGCCTGTAACGCGGCAAAAACACCGGTTGGTAAGATATCTGCCAGCATAAGGAGAGATGTATCGGAGAGCCCAGTTAACGCCTTGTCTTTTTCTTCTGAGGAAAGAGACGACGACCAGGTATTGGGGTTGCTCAAGTTAAAGAGCGTCGCTCCAGCCATTGGGACGCGTACATAATGGGCCTGTCCTCCTTCGAGGACGGGGGATCCAAACAGGGCTCCTTTCGGGCATCTGGCCGTAAAACCGAGTCGGCAAGCGCTGAAGAACCGGACTAAACATAAAAATTCAAACTTTTAGGCACAGTAGCACTCACTGACATTCCCCGCAGTTAGTAGTGAAAGGAGACACGACTTTGTCGCCGATTTTCAAGGTAGAATAGAGCTTCGGACGTCCTAAAGCAGATGACCCATAGCCTGTACCAAGTGCAACAACTTCCCCGATAAATTCGTGGCCACAGGTATGCCTGGGAAGGCCATAAGCAATTCTGGAGAGATGAATCGGACCCAGCTGCTTACACTTTGTTCACGCCTCCATGCCCTCTATATATATGAAGATCGCTGCCTATAAGGATGATCGTCAACTATGACGCTTGCTAGAGCTAAAGTTTATAGTGTACCACAGAGTGCGGCGAGCTAATATAACAGATTAACCACAAGCAATATACGACAAAATTTGAAATCAAAATTACCTTGACTTTAATAATAGCGTCGTCTGGGTGTTGGATTCTGTACTACAGTTAGTGTGCATTCTAGAGCTGATTATGCACTACAAACTCAGGAATGGGGACAGTTTCAACGCGGACATCGAAAGAAGGAGGATGCCATCGGATTGCTTGCATGATGGAAGAGAAGATGGTGATTATCGACTGTTCAGGGATTCAGAGTGGTCATAGATTAATGTGAACCGGGAACATATTGCGCAGGTAAGGCCGGCAGGATTATCAGGAGCCTCCCTGAGATAATTATTCGGTGTGACGCGTCGGAATTCGGAGCTGTGCCGTTCTTGTCAACACCTGGTCAACACTATAAATACCAACTTGCGTCTGCGGCAGCTTAATTCAACTCTCGTTAACTATTAAACAAGTCCGATGGATCGCGCCTAATATCTTCACGTGGGCTTGTCACAACCTGGTCGTGGAGCTGACGGTCCGCTCACTAACAGGATTCTGCCAGGCTTTTTTTAACTACAATGAGCTGCGGGATGTGGTCAGATGGACAACTTTCGGTTACTTTCAAGCTATAAATTCTGAGGATTTTGCTTCCGAAACGACGGAGAGCTAACATGTATCTTCTTTCTCTTTTCGCGCCTCTGCTGCTTGCTGGCCTCGGGTCTGCTTACCCTAATCCTGGAACAGTAACTGGTAACATCAATCCTGTGGCCGATCCGACATTGTGCAGAGATGATGCGGGGACATATTGGTTATTCTGTGAGTTTACCTACTACTTGTTAAAACTCGTGACCGATTGTTTTTGTATTCTCAAGCCACTGCCGTTGGTATCGACATTCGAACCTCTACCGATCGTACCAACTGGTCTTTGATCGGCACAGTTTGGCCTGACGGTGCAAGCTGGACTGATACATATACTGGGACCACCAATGGGCAAGTTTTTATCATGTTAATATGAACTAGGCTGATCGTCCATAGAAATCTTTGGGCTCCCGATTGTACCTATATTAATGGAGAATTCTGGGTGAGAAGAACGTCACATTTGGATCAATGACCATAAGTTGATTGCTTCCATCGCCATAGCTCTATTATGCGGCTTCATCATTCGGGTCTCAAGACGTAAGCATATCATTCCCCTCCGAGTTATCACTCTGACTGGCACTGACTTTACGTCAGTCTGCAATTTTCTTGGCAAAATCGTCAACTGGACAGCCGGGTGAGTTTTTTCTCAATTTGAAATGTGATGTCGATGATTGACTCATCATGAACAGGCAGCTGGACCAACGAAGGTCTCGTTACCTCAACAAGTAGCTCTGATAACTATAACGTGAGTAATACCTATTTATTTGCCTATTCTTTTTAAAACCGGTATATAGGCCATTGATCCCAAGTGAGTATGACTGTGCTTGTATCTTCCGCGGTCTTCTTGAACACATGCCTTATTTTTAGTCTTATCATCGGTGAATCCTTCTCTCTTAAACTTCCTCACAGTTACACTTACAAAGGGATTTACAGATGGGAGCAACTGGTACCTTTCGCTTGGTAGCTTCTGGACAGGTATCAAGGAGAAAACGTTCGTCAATATTCGCTGACAAATTGTTTAATGCTTGCCTAACATGACATTCACAGTTTAAGCTCGTCAACTGGGTTTCCTTCGAGCTCGTCTGTTACGTCGCTAGCACAGCGCACGGCTAACAGCGGAGCCATTGAAGCCAGTGTTATCTGGAAACAAGGATCCTACTATTACTTGTTTACATCTTGGGATAATTGCTGTGATGGCACGAGCAGCACCTATAACATTAGGGTCGGAAGATCTACAAGGTTGGTTTTGAACTTTTGTCGCAAAACTGATTTCTGGTCTGAATATGCTCCGCACTTCACTCAGCCCTACGGGTGATTTCGTTGATGAATCTGGTGTGTCTCTCTTGGACGGTGGCGGAACGCTTGTTCTCGAAAGCCACGGTGACGTGAGTACACTTCATAATCTACCCGATTGGTCCTCATTTGATGGTGAGAAAACCAGGTCATTGGCCCCGGTGGTCAAGACCTCATGCTCGATGTCGATGGTGTGGTCTTGGTTTACCGTAAGTTTGCCTTGGATTCTTCAGTTTATTTCCTCCTCACCGAGCTTGTCAGACTACTATACATCCGCAGGAACCCTTGTAAGGACTTGAGAATTCACAGCTGGATGACATTTTGACTGAATTTTTTCATCAGCTTGGAATCAATCTCCTAGACTTCTCGACTGGTTGGCCAGTACGTTTCTGACTCGTTGTTTGATGTTTTATGCTTCATAACTGATGGATTTTGCCTGTAGGTCGCGTATTAAAAAGATCAAGACACGGGAAGGCAGGTCTGACGCCTTATGAACTATATTTCTTGCCGTCGGTTCTTTTTCTGCAAATATTCTTTTGGATTGGTATTACGGTGGCACTCAATCACTGAGGCACCTTTGAATTCATATCTTCCCTTCGAGTCGTATGTTTATCGCTAGTGTGGAAATCGTGTGAGATTTTCCTTCTAATTTACACATTAAACAACCGACAAAATCACTCGATTATGCCACCAACCCAAGTTACTCTCGCAGGCTGGCACCCCTCGGTGCCTGAATTCCTCATTCGGGAGACGAAATCACTGTCTTTCCGTTCGAGTTTACTGTCAAGTCGTCGGCGTCGAAGTTACTAACGTCAGGATAGTAATATTTAGACTCTCGATGCTCTCGCCTGTTGCTACTCAAGCGATGAACCAGAACAGTAAAGCTGGCAGGACTATCAAGAGCTTCGTGAATATCAATGTCGAATGATTGTGAGTACTAGATTCCGTTGTCGGGATTCGCAGCCACGCCTCGTTTCTAATTATAACACTGCAGCTTCAGTTCATCCCGAAACAAGGTGCACATTGCTCGCAGCCTCACACGCCCTGTTTTTTCTTGGCAAAATGAACGTGATTCTCGCTTGAAGCTGCTTAAACAGTCCGGTGGCTCGCGCCTTATACTTTCAAAGTTCACGTGGACTTGTCATAACCTCGTCGGAGGGCTGACGGTCCGCTGCGGTTCTGTTCTTTTTCACTAACAGGATCATTTCAGGCGTTTTTTGAGTGCCATGAATGCGGGGTGTGATCAAGATGGACAATTGTCGGTTGTTTTCAAGACTATAAACTCTCGACGATTTTGCTTTTGAAACGACGGAGAACTAACATGCGCCTTCTTTCTCTTTTCACCCCTGTGGTACTCGCCGTCCTCGGTTCTGCTTATGTTGGACCAGGAGTAGTGACTGGTAACGTCAATCCTGTTGCCGATCCGACACTGTGCAAAGATAATTCGGGGAAATATTGGTTATTCTGTGAGTCCATACCCAACGCTTGTTGAAATTCGTGACTGATTGTTTTTTATCTCGAAGCCACCGCCGTTGGGATCGCCATTCGAACCTCAACAGATCGTACTAACTGGTCCTTGATCGGGACGGTTTGGCCTAATGGTGCAAGCTGGACTGATAGATATACTGGGACCTCAAATGGGTAAGTTATTATGTTCTTTATCGTGTCACTATGAACTAATAGCTGACTGCCTATAGAAACCTTTGGGCCCCCGATTGTACCTATATTAATGGAGAATTCTGGGTGAGAAGAACGTCACATTTGGATCAATGACCATAAGTTGATTGCTTCCATCGCCATAGCTCTATTATGCGGCTTCATCATTCGGGTCTCAAGACGTAAGCATATCATTCCCCTCCGAGTTATCACTCTGACTGGCACTGACTTTACGTCAGTCTGCAATTTTCTTGGCAAAATCGTCAACTGGACAGCCGGGTGAGTTTTTTCTCAATTTGAAATGTGATGTCGATGATTGACTCATCATGAACAGGCAGCTGGACCAACGAAGGTCTCGTTACCTCAACAAGTAGCTCTGATAACTATAACGTGAGTAATACCTATTTATTTGCCTATTCTTTTTAAAACCGGTATATAGGCCATTGATCCCAAGTGAGTATGACTGTGCTTGTATCTTCCGCGGTCTTCTTGAACACATGCCTTATTTTTAGTCTTATCATCGGTGAATCCTTCTCTCTTAAACTTCCTCACAGTTACACTTACAAAGGGATTTACAGATGGGAGCAACTGGTACCTTTCGCTTGGTAGCTTCTGGACAGGTATCAAGGAGAAAACGTTCGTCAATATTCGCTGACAAATTGTTTAATGCTTGCCTAACATGACATTCACAGTTTAAGCTCGTCAACTGGGTTTCCTTCGAGCTCGTCTGTTACGTCGCTAGCACAGCGCACGGCTAACAGCGGAGCCATTGAAGCCAGTGTTATCTGGAAACAAGGATCCTACTATTACTTGTTTACATCTTGGGATAATTGCTGCGATGGCACGAGCAGTACCTATAACATTAGGGTCGGAAGATCTACAAGGTTGGTTTTAAAATGTTGTGACGATGCCGACTTTTGGTCTGAATATGTTGTGCACTCAAGCCCTACGGGAGGTTTTGTTGATGCATCAGGTGTCTCTCTCTTAAGCGGCGGCGGAACACTTGTTCTCGAAAGTCACGACGGCGTGAGTAAACTTCAATATGCACACTCGGGCTTCATTCAACGATAACAAAACCAGATCATTGGTCCCGGTGGTCAAGACCTCATGACCGATTCCGATGGTACCATTATAGTTTATCGTAAGTGTTCTTCCAATCCTTCTGCCGTCGATCTTGTCCTCAGTCGGCTTGCCAGACTATTATACATCCGCAGGAACCTTCGTACGCACATAAGGCTTCCACGCGTGGATGACTTTCTAACATTTTTAACAGCTTGGAATCAATCGCCTGGACTTCTCGTCTGGTTGGCCAGTGCGTGTTTGGCTCATTGTTTTACACTTGACCTCAGTACTAAGAGGTTTTCCTTGCAGGTCGTTGTCTAGAAAGATCAGGACAACAGAAGAGAGGACTGACGCCTCATGATTCATCGCCGTTGGCTCTTTTAGTGTCATTCTTCTTCTGGATTAGCACTGTGGTAGCACTGCCATTGAGATACCTTTGAATCCACATGTTCGTTTTTTAGTGTTGATCACTGTATTGCCTGAACGCGTTGTTCTACGGAGGCGATTAGCAACCTTTCCGTTGCTATCCAATTTGCCGTTAAGTCATCTGCGTCGAAGCCACTAAGTAACGTCCGAAAACCGGCTCAAATTTTCAATGCGATCTTTCTTAACTGACTCGTATGTGGCTTTCTGGATTCAGAGTTCCCGACGCCACTTCCCCTGAGCTTCTCCAAGAAGGGTTTAACGTGATGTCGAATAGATTCATCACAAGTTGGAATTTGGAATTTTGTGACATTGCATGCAATTTGTTTCCAATTGACAAGTTCCTGTGCATTCGCCAGCAGCTGTGTGAAGAACCTTTTCTCACTCCACACCTGAATCACAATTAGAAGCTTGACAAGAGAGAGATGCTTCAAACTGATATGGCTATGATCCACTCCTTAATATTAAATCTTCACCTCATTTCCTCATCATGCGTGACTGGGTCGACTCTCAACTCTTCGCCACCCCGCATTTCTTCACTTAATACAGCATTTAGCGTTCGTCCATCATGATTCTGTGTCCCAATCTGTTATTCCAGCTCATTACCCCTGACTGAATCAAATTGATGGGCGACATATGTACATCCTGATTTCGCTTAGAAAGGACCAACTTTGTCAAGAGCCGCCACCAACAAACCCCTTCTCTCTTCCAACGCTGCCCCTCAACGTAATGCAGAGATGGGCTTTTTCTCCTCGTCCAAAAAGTCCGACGACCCGGAGGATTATATCTCGAACGACAAGTCTGTTGCCCAAGTCATTCGGTCTCGATTCGTGCGTGCATATCTGTCATGTTTTCCGTATCACAGGTTTACGGTTTAGCTTAACCTTTTAGTATGGTAAGAATAAGGGAAAAGAACGCGATGGCCCGGCTCCGACTTTTTCAGCACCCAACGCGTCGGCTGCTCAAACACTATCGGACGCAACACCGCCTTCTTCCGCCTCCCTCCGGCAGTCTAGTCCTTTGTCACGAAACTCAAATGCCACTAGAAGGGCAGGAATCAATTTACAACTTAAGACGGAGACGATACCCTCTACCCCTCCCTCAGCCTACTCGCATAAATCCTCTCCATCTAGCATGGGCCCACCACCCTCTCCGTCACCTTCACGAGTCTCCTCTGCTTCTGGCCTTCGAAAACAGAGCACGAATACTATTACATCTCCGTTACGTCAACAAAGTGATAATGTCACGTACGTATCTGTTACTTGAATGTTATGCAGAGGAGAAAGTTCAACTTAGAGCTTACTTAAATCAAATAGAATGACCCTTGCCCAACGCCTCAACGAGCTTGCTGCTGCAAATTCTCAAGGTCTACTCAAGTTGGTTTTATCTTGACTCATGAAAGCCCCAGTCTCCTGACTTGTTTGACTCCAGTGACGATGAATATAGGTTGCTTCGGCAAAACCTATTTGAGAGGTTTGCGACCAGTGCGATTGTTCCAACAGAAAATCCTGTGGTACCCGTTTCCAAATCAAGCCCCCGTGGAACACCAGCTTCCCCTCAGGAAATCAAACGTGGGCACGCCGCGTTTAATCCACGTTTACTAATATATCTGACTCTTGAATGTTTAGCTCGACCTTTGTCGAATTTCCAAATCGACGTTAATCGTTCTCCATCAATACGCTCGAAGAGCTCAGTGACTTCAGGTGTAACTAGTTTCCTGCGTCGTGCAACTAGTCGACGAACGCCTGCGGGCTCCAAAGATTTCAGCGATACCTCTAGTGTATTTTCTTCTGGATCCAAAACGTCCATCTTTAATCTCGGGTTATCAAAGAAGTCTAGTGCTTCATCAATCCGCACGACAACTTCACGTACACAAGCTGATACTGCCTCTATATCTTCTCGCACAGTGGACCTACAACCGGACCATTCACACCCACCAATCAGCATTTCACGCTCGAATGCAAGCATTCGCCGACTAGCGACACCACCATCCTCTTTCCCTTCTCGTCTACCTGGAGAGGGGGTAAGAACTTCTGCCTTTAATCCCGATATGCTGGACGATGAACACCTGCAAACGGCGATGGATATACGTCAGGAGATTTTGGCAGTTGAGGCAGAAGCCAGGAGGTTAATGGACGCGTTTAATGGATTGGAGATGACCACACTCGCAAAGATACAACGACATCAAGGTGGCCGACATATATTAGCAGAGAGCAACGCGATGACGATGTCGGCGCCCACGACACCACGACGCGTCAGGATGGTTGACAGCGATATGACGTCATTGAGGTCTGCGACCTCAGCTGCTTCGCTCGACAGGTCTCCCCATTCGCGGTCACGTTCCAAAGGAGGCTTGGGTCCATTGAGCTCAGCAAGATCAGGCTCATTACACCGTAAAAATTCGTCATCGAGTGTGGGTACTGAGGAGGGTAAGAGTGGAGGACGTAGCAATCCTCCACCTGTACCTTCGTTGCCAGCAGGTTACGGCCGCCTTGGCGTCGGCAGCGTTTCAAATGTCAGTTTGGCCCGAAGCCATATGACGATGAGTGCTGTGCCCGAGGACGAGCAGGCACTCCCCGAGGCGAAGATGGAGGATGGAAGAGCGGAGGATGAGATGGAGGATATACAGCGGCGAAGGGAGGAGGTGGGCGAGCGATATACAGCGCGCTTGGAGTATCTACGCGCTAAGCTGAAGGGCGCCCAACTTCGAGAAAAACTTGCCCGGAAATAATAAATTGCGGATTCGGGGATTGCCGGCGACAAATTAATATAATCGTTATAAATAAACTCTTTGGGTTAGTTGGCCTCTCTTGACGCTATCGACAACGACGTTCACAACTCGAGCGCGACGTCGCTCACGATGTCCTCGCACGTTCCTTCACTATCAGGCGAGGACAATGATGACCTCATCTTCCCTTCTACTCCCACACACCTGCTTCAGCGCACCCTAAGCCACGGTTCAACGTGGTCTGCCTCAGATACACCTCACCATCATCATCAGGGAACGTCATACTATCCGTCAACATCAGCGGCGTCAACACCAAGCATACGTAGTCCACCGCCGCCAATCTTTATTCGTCGCACGTCTACTCAGTCAACGCGATTGCGCAGTACGAGCAGGAGCAGCTCTCATACGACCACTGGTCACGCGCATCGCAACAACGTCTTGAGCGAGGAGAATGAAAATGATAACGAAGAGGATGAAGATGAAGATGAAGATGAAGATGAAGATGATACTGGTTCCGTTGCACCTTCTGTAGCTCGACGCGGGAAGGGCATTGCCACAGAAGAAGCCAACGCTGAGGGTGGTGAAGGTTCAGACGGAGAAGATGACCCTATCACGCTCAAGGACCGACAATCGCTCATTAACGTCCAACATCCTTTCGGTCTACCCATATGGAAACCTGCCTTGTACAAGAAGTCGCGTTCCCTCACCCGTTATGCTGATCAGGCACTTCATTCAGTTCCTTCCGCTCAGGCAGAGCGCCATCTTCTTCCAGGAAACATATTTTGGGTTTTAATCTTTGGTTGGTGGCTCGCGCTAGCTTGTGTCGTAGTCGCTACCATCCTCTACATTATCCCTCAAGGTGGGAAGCGGTATGCCTACCTGGTCTATGGGCTAGGGTGGTACCTTGTGTGGCCATTTGGCAAGTACGTCGAAGGCGATAAGGACATTGTGGAGACCGATGAAGGAGAGGTAGATGTAGCCGAAGAAAACGCCGAAGACGAGGACGAAAGGGAGTCCATTAATGGCTCTGGAGGAAATACCATTCGTGGTTCACCAAGTGGACCACAACCTGACCGGGACAATTCTGCTTCCAGCCTCACGGGTGTTCCTCTTACGGAGCAACCTACAATCACTCCGAGTACATATGCCCTACCTCATGGTCCCACTGTCTCCTGGAATTCTGATATTCCAAGGGAAACCACACGCCTTATTCCTCCCAGTGGTCCCCTTTCGTTCAAATCATATGGAACACGCACATTGACAGCGTCTTCTACAAGCACCATTGGCGTCGCAAAGATGGAAGGCAGTGATCTCTTGGGAAGGTTATGCTTCTGGCTTTTTATTATTGCTATCATTGCGCCCCTCATGCTTATCGTGTGTATCATCTGCTGGGGCCTCGTTGTTACTATTCCTATGGCCAGACTTAATTGGGCTCTTCTGCAACATCTCTTCCAACATCCCACCTCCATTCGGTTCTGCGCTGCCCCACCGTCAATTGTCATGTCTTCTGATCCATCGCATCCTCCACCCACAGAAGGTGAAACAATGGCAGCGGAGGGCACAAACCAACCTCGGTTTTCCGTGAAGCATACAAGATTGGCAGAGGGTCAATCGGCACCTTCTGGTTCACCGACGTCGACTGTGCTTCTGTGCACATACCGTGCAGTTGGACTCCAGTATTACAAATATACCGTCGGTGGTGTCAATATCCTTTTCGTCAACCTTCTCCCCGTCGTTTTCTTCGTGATCTTCGATGGCATGGTACTTCTTCCCATGGCGGAGAAATTGGAGCACGAAGGAAAGCATGTCCCTGCTTTCCTGGCTGCGATTGCCTCACGTGGATTGATCTTTGTCCTTTCCCTCCTCAGCGTAATTCCTCTGTCGTACTTCATTGGAATGGCCGTGGCATCCATCTCTGCCCAGTCATCCATCGGAATGGGGGCCGTCATCAATGCAACGTTCGGTTCTATCATCGAGATCATTCTATATGCTATCGCTTTGACTCAGGGAAAGGGGAGGCTCGTGGAAGGCTCCATTATAGGAAGTTTGCTTGCCGGCGTCCTGCTGATGCCTGGAACCAGTATGTGTAGCGCAGCCTTAAGGCGTAAGGAACAGAGGTTTAACGCGAAGAGTGCTGGAGTTACGAGTATGATGTTGATCATGGCCGTCATCGGGGCCATTGCCCCGACTCTGTTCTATCAGACCTATGGAAACGTCCGTATTATCAATCCTTCTGGGTCATTAGATTCACTGACGTTGCTTTGCACCAGTTCCAACTTGTATGTACTGGGTGTCCAACTACTCCCATAGGGGGTAAAGATGCTCCATGGATTTGCGATCGTTGCTACTACCAACATCCAGATCCTGCTGACGATCCATTTTATCAGTCGACTGTAAAATCACTCATGTACTTCTGTGCATCTGTGTTACTTTTCGTGAGTCGACAGCGTTTAGGATGGTTACTCACTCTTGCTAACTAACTACTCTAGTCCTACTTGATTGGCCTATGGTTCTCCCTCCGCACTCACGCCTCTCAAATCTGGCAGAATCCTGGGCCTCTTCTGCATCCCATGGATATGCCGCGAGATCGCGCGTCACTATATCAACGGCTCACCTCAAATCAACTACATCCTACTACCTCACAACGCCTTCCTTCAATGCAACGCAAGTCAAGCAATGTGGCGGCGCCAACCCCAGGCCGTGACATTCCGCGACCTCAGTCTGAAGAGCCTCTGACTCGTCAGGATAGCCGTGTTTCGGTCTCTCCGTCGTCATTCCCTCACCGTTTCTCCATTACCCAACCACCCCAGGCTCAGTTTGCGCCTTTCCTTGAAGATGTCCATCGTACAGTCAAAGACACAGGTCATGTTCCGCAGAGCATGACTACAGATGATTTTACGCGAGCTGTCGCAGTGGCCACGGTCAGCGCTCTGCGACACCAACAGGCGCATGCTCAGTCTGGCGGTAAGCCACGAAATGGAGAAGAGGCAGGTGGACATAGTCACGATGCGCCTTCCTGGAGTCGTACGACTAGCGCCAGTGTGCTGCTTGCGTGTACAGCTTTGTACGCTGTCATTGCAGGTATGAAACTCAGTATTTGAACTAAAATTGACTCATCTTATCGATATGCAATAGAACTACTTGTCGATGTCGTAGACGTCATTCTCGAGGGTTCTGGGATCGATGAAAAGTTCCTTGGTGTTACCCTCTTTGCTCTGGTTCCCAACACCACGGAGTTCATGAACGCGATCTCATTCGCACTCAACAACAACATCGCACTCAGGTTTGTATCCTTCATCCCAATCGTCAGCCTCCAATTTGTTTATTCCGGTTTTACTAGCATGGAAATTGGTTCAGCGTATGCCTTGCAAGTCTGCTTGCTGCAGATACCTGCTATGGTCGCTTTCTCTGCCTGGTACAGCCCGCGAACTATGGGAGAAGTAGCCAATACTTTCACGTAAGCTTTTACTTAACTAGCTCGCAACCGTATGCTCAACATCGTGTATTTCACAGGCTTGTCTTCCCTCGATGGGATGTGATTTCCCTCGTTCTGTCAATGTTTTTGATGACCTACACCTACATCGAGGCAAAAAGCAACTATCATAGAGGTAGCATCCTTGTTCTGAGGTACGACCTTTTTTCTCTTTGCCAATTCTACCAGTGGAGTAACATCTACACTCAGTTATCTTGTCCTCGTGTCTGGATTTTACTTGGCACCCCAAACAGAGGTGGATGTTGACGTAGGCCACTTGTCGACAGACCCAACCATGCAAAATTTCTCTTCTCTCACTCTATGGCAATATTTCAGATGGTATATGGCATCTGTGGTGAACGGCCAGTAATCCTTCATTTTCCTTTTTTTTATTTCTTCCAAAGCATATATATCCACCAACGCAACTTCACTCGTTCTACCCTTCTCTATGCATTCGGTTATTATTTAATTGTACATACATTGTCTTTGTGAATATCGTTCTGTTTAAATGTTGTTTAATAGCGTTATCAATGAAAGCTTTGCAGATTCTCTAAAACTGCTTGTATCTCTTCGACTGGCATTGAGAGCCTCTCAGGATCGCTGTGTCCTGCCAAAATTCTTTCGGTTTCATCTGCAGAACCCATATATGCAAGGAACTGTTCAATGAAATCCCCATCGATGAATCCGAAGGCTGAGGGGTCGGCATCGCTTCGTCCCTTTCTGCTCTTTGGAGCACGAAACCTAAAAACAAATTATTGAGAATAGGCTTCGACACGAAATGACCATAGCTAACTTCGTGTGTGAGTCTCCCCCGACGCCTGGCACAACACCTGCAAGGTTTCTTTGGAGTGCTGTGAGGTGCAAGGATAAAGTCGAATCGGTGACATCGAGAATAACACCAATCCGGCCGGATGAGGTGAAGAAGACGTGGGTAGCTTCTATGTCCATGTTCTTGGATGGATTCGATGTTAACGAGCCTGCAAAGAAGAGGTCGAATAAAGCCTAAAGGTAATGGTTTAAAGCGTACCTCGTACAAATTTCGACACAAAATCGGCGAGGTAATAGTTTCCATCACACTCCAAGGAAGACCGCCCGAGTGTTCGAGTCAGTTTAAGAGTTAACAAATTTGAATCGAACTTATTTAGGTTATGATAAATTTGAGGCAGTAGCAATCAAAAGATAAAATCGACTCACATTAGACGCAATAATGGAGTTTTTATCAGCTGCCTCCACAGTCACTGGCCATCTTGGTCCGTAATCTCTTGCAAGATTTTGTATCTTCTCATCAACCACTTCAAGCAGCGACACTGAGCTGACCTGATCTCCTACGATGATACGGTTGTCATAGGTTGCCAGACTCCCGACCAAATAATTGTGGTTCCACTCAGAGACAAGGTCTAACGTATTGACATCCCCCGAGCTTTGAAGCTTGAAAACCATTACCTACACAACGAGTTAGAAAATAGATGTAGACAAACATAAAATTTACCGAAGAATTAACAGCCGCTATGATCAAGGCGTTCATGGTACAGATGGCATATGTGCATCCCTTGACGTCCGCCGCAGCAAGGAGAGAGAGCTGTAACCCAGAAGTCTTCGTCCTCGTCTGTTCAGCAGTTGGATTAACTGAGAGGATGAGGAGTCTGCCTTCATTCGGCTCTATTTCGAGCGCGTCTTTGTGTACACCAACACAAAATACCGTGCTTGATCTTCCGTTGATTTCCAGATCAAGTGTTGCGATGGCAGTAAGCCTTTCATTCACTTCGCAACGATAGCTAGCCATATCTATGCCCAATCAGTCAACACAGTCAATTCCGTAAAGCCTGCTTACCAGTAAATGTTGTGTCGTCGACAAGTCTGAATGAGCTCTCAGGCCACAGAACGTCGCCCACTCTCTTAGGTTCTGTTCGGACAACACCGACTCCGAAGGCTTTGAGACGAGGTGCATAGGTTATTTTCATGGGGTTGTCAAGTCCCAGCGAAACCTTGAGCGTTTGTGCTCAATAAAAATATACATTCGAAGTTCGACACACTTACAGTACGTATGTGTATTTTGTCAAGGTCCCCCACTCGACCAATGAAAAGGGTAGTGGGTGAAGCTAGGACCACGGACGACCGGAACAATGCTGTATTTAGCACATTCGCTGCTACAATGTCCTGATATCAATGGCCGTCAGGTTCGTTGACATGTGGGCGAGGAGAGAAATTAGCACTCACCCTTAACGTTATCGGCGAGTTATGAAGTCGTTTCTTCTCCCATGAGAAAATCGTAGCCCTGCCACCTGCTGCAAAAACCGTCCTCTGACCCTTAATCTGACATGCAGATAGACAAACGGGGGCGTTTCCAAGTGACAAGATTTTCTGGTCGTTGATTTGCTTATCTTTCCACGTAAAATAGGCAATAGAACCGTTTGCCAAACCAGCTAAGAGATAATACCGAGGATGCTCGCCTTTGGGGCTGAAATTGTAGAGCATGACAGAGCGAGCGACAGCCGGGAGGGTCGGGGTAGTCGCCTTCGAAACCAGCCCTCGTACATCGATAGAAAATATTTCAATTGTTTTTGTCTCCCAGTATGCGACCACCATGTGATGCGCAAATCGTTTTTCAGGATCAAGCATGTTGCACGAAACTGCACAGACTTCTGGAAGTGGGCCATGTCGCCCAGCTGCATTGTCGCTGAAGGAACACGACGATCAGAAGAAAGTGAGGCAAGGTTCTATGTCAGACTTACATATTTAGCTTGAATCCTTTGTCTTCTATAACCAAAACCACCAGCCTCCCGCCTTTGAGTGCCAGAAATACTTGACTAGCATTGACATCTGCTGCTACTACTTCTGTTCCATTATTTGGACACCATTCACCGACCTTCTCGAACGTCCTGGAAACAATGTCGTACTCCAATAAACGTGCGCCTTTCTTTGTCACTTGCACGACGAAAGACGAGTTACGGTAGGAAGGTTTTCCGGTGTTATCGAGAACACGACGAGCAACGTTAGCGAATGCAAGAGTGGGAAGGTCAGCTATAAGGCCTGAGTTCTGAACCAGGCCAGTGTCCTTGACGTAAGTCAAAGTTGCATCAGCGTCACCCATTCGAAGAAGATAGGTTGAGTTCAAAGTCGAAATGAGTATGTGACTATCATAGCTAAAGAAATTGGATCAGGCATCGATTTGACAACGAAAATATCAAAGCCATACGTATCCTCGAACTCATTTCGAATGCCCCACAACCTTACAACATCTGTCAAACCTGGAACAGAGGCTAGTTCTTGGAAATCGGCGCCATTTCTAACTATGTTCAATGAACCAGAGTTTCCTCCTCCCGAACAAGTGACAATTTGTTGCTGTGAAGGAAAAGTTAGGAGTTTTTGACTTGAAAAAGCAGAAAATATTCTCACCTCGCCACTGCCGTCAGTATCTACAAGCAGGGCATCGACTATGGGGGAAAGGTTCTTGAAAGTTTCAAGAACGGTGATGAAGGATCCTTCTGATTTGACCACGACGCCCTTCGTAATATCCCTGGATGTATCTTCATCTTCGCCCATAGCTCGGCCTTTCCCTTTATTGGAGGGACTACCGAGGTTGGTAACTGTTTTCACCTCAGATGGAATTGGGAGAGTTGGCGAGAGGAGAGAAGAGACAGGCGTAGGTGAGAGTTGCAATAGCTGAGAATTGCCGAGGTGGGAGCCTAAATAAATTACTTGAGATGTGAGATATGTCAAAGAGCTCGCGGGTGATGTCTGCAGACGCGAAATTGAATGAGGGACGATTGGCAGGAAATACAACAAGATACTACCTCTCCAAGGGGAAGCAAAACCATTCCATTTTCCTTCAACTTTTCCAATGATAATAACGCAAGTCGCCCATAGTCGTCGCCGATAAGGAAACGTGGAACTTCTGGGCCAATGGCACATATACTGAAAAATGGTGAGTTTTGTTCAGAGGTTGCGCAGAAATGCTAGGATACACACGCGGTGACATTACTCCAAGGCCATTCCACGCTGCCTTGAACCTTCCTAGCTCTCCCTTCTCTTTCGAATTCCTTCTCTCGCGCTTCCTTGGCCTCTGCTACATCGGAACTCTTTTTCTTCGATTCCAACCTTCTTCTTTTTGAACCCTGCTTTTCCTGCGCTCGCTTGCTCGCGAGATCGTATAGTAGTATTTTTCGTCCACCGACGACAAGTACTCCACCTAAATAGGTCTCTTCTGCCTCTTGATCCTCAACGCCGTGAGGGAAGACGGGAACCAGCCTTAAGCATGCATCATCGTGGTAGGGTATAACCTTCTGTGGAATGGTCGTGGGAGTTAGGACTATCGAAGGGAGAGTCGATAGTTCTAAGTCCTCCAAAATGATGTCGCGAGCAAGGAGATGAATACGCTCCTGGTAATCGACATGTAGAATCCCAAGAGTATAATTCACCTCATCAAGAGGAAGAAATGTGAGTGCTAGAAGGTTCATTTCGCGCAATCTGCATCAGGGATAGTGAGTCTGCGTAGAGCAATACCAAATGATTGGATACGCACACTACGTCAAAGTCATCCTCATAGTTTCCAGCTTTCAACTTGACAATTCTGAGTTTTCCGAGATAGCTGCTGGCTACAGCCACCCTTCCTGAAGGATGTACCACGACGTCGGTGAAGAATTCAGATGGTCGCGTGGTGCGCTCATAAAGTGGCAGTTGTTTGGTTGCAGTGAGATGACTTCCAGATGAGTCTTCTGTATAGGCAAGAAAGATGAGTTCTGGGTCTGGGTGATTCAAGAGCAGGAGAAGGTTCGAGCGTGAAGAGCCCTAGGAGATATATTGGTTAAGAGGCGCCGAGGATAATAATAGACAAAAATACAGGGATCGGCACGCTCTTTAGAGACGCCACAATACCCCTAACTTCCAAACTGCATTGATGTTGGAGACCATGAGGTTGTAGAGAATATACATCGAGCCTATTCGATTTGGCGACCACGAGATGTTCTTGGTCTCTTGATGAAAGTTGGCATTTTACTGACGCCAAAACTGACGAGGATTGATGAAATGTAGCAACGACCTTCATGACTGGATGCAGGCCGACTGTGAGCTGAAGAGCCTGCCTCAAATCACCGTCAACGAGATGGTCGATGTCGATGGATGACCAAGGGTCTGTGATCGCGGTAGGGCCGGCCCGTAGAGTGCAGTCATGTGATCTTAACGCGTCGCGCCAGACGCGATCGCTCTAGCAGTCTTTGCACCAAACATCGGATAGCTCTCTGATTCACATATGGAAGTGTATCTGAATGTTATGAAGCCACATCCACTTAAAGCCGCAATTTTCTGCAAGAATATTCATTCAAAATTATCCTGGTCCGAGTCTGCATACGATATGCCCATAGTTCCGTCTTCGTTCATCACAATGTCACCATTTCCAACGGTATTCTCCTCCACAGACGTCCCATTCTGATTAATTACAAATGCGTCCATTGTTGGCTGTCCTTTATGTGTCCCAACGACAGCGTCTCGCGGCTTGCGCTTCGCAGGAAGATCGGCTGACATCCATGGGATAATTTCTGTTACGCCAATATAATCAGAGATAAACGTGCGCATGCCTTAGCAAGATTGCTCACCTTCAAGGAACAAAAACTCGTCCACTCTTCGAACAACAGTAGCTATACGCATCACATGCCATCAGTAACCCTCGTACCTCGTCAGAAAAGAGGATCTCTGAGCTAACCAATATCTCGGTGCTGAACAGTAGCTCTCCTTTCCCGCTCTGCAACCATCTTGCTGGACTCGGTGATGCGTTTGATGAACTCTTCTGTTGCAAGCGAGATCAGAAACGTCGCATCCTTAGCCACAATGGGAATTTCCTGCCAATAAATGAGTCAACTGAAGAACTTGCAAGCAAGGGCATTAGACCTTGTCCGCTTTGATAATCTTTTGCACTCTTGAGAAAGGTAAGAGTGACTTTCCAGGCTCCCTCATCAATGCGATGGGTTCCTTTCGTACTCTCCTCTTTTCTGGCCGTGGTTCGTCTCCAGTGCCATTTTCTGTTGTTTGATCAAGATTTTCAGAGTTCTGTATGACTTCGGGTTGCCGAGTTTCTGAGTCCAGTTCTCCTGCCACCTCTGGTGTCGACATCGTGGTTTGTTAGAAAGTAAGCGCGTGACGCAGTTGTGACAGGTCGCGTTAAATGGTCATGAGCGGCCTGAAGCAAGACTAAAGTGAAGATGCGCTAGGCATTAAGCAGGGTAAAAATTCCGTATAATTGCATGTATATGCTATTAAAACAATTTTATTCTACGATAATCAGGGTTGGTATGCTTATAAGTAATCCATAGTGTATGTAGCACCCTGATTGGAATCAAATCAGCCAGTACGTAATCCACATATGTGCATACTATGTTGCAAATGCTCCGTTTCTTGTGGCTAACCTTGAGTTCCAGATCACGGTGCTTGAACAATCACAGCCGTGCTCTGATGCTCTCCACAAGGTTCTTTGCGTCGTAATCGTCAAGTTCTTCCCGAGATTCAAACTCCATGCGATGCATTTCCTTCATCGTAGGTGGCGGCTTTGTTGATGGAGTATTCTTGTCAGATACGTCAGTAGGTGAATATGAGGGCGGCTCAAATGTTGGTGCTGGTATAATGTGATAATGAACCTGCATGATATTGTGTAAGGTACAGCCAGACGTATTGCGAGGGGAATAAATTTAACTGACGTGAGGCACCGCTTGAGCATATTCTTGGTTGCACACAACGTTCAACGCAGTGTTATTTACCGCTGTGAATCGCAATAAAATATCAAGATGAGAACCTACACTTCAGATGACATTACACACCTCCCGTCAACGCATGTGCCACTTTCGACACAGCTGTCCCAATTGCAGCTGCATATGTAGGGGGCAACTCTGACAACCTAGCACAGTGAATCTTGGGAATAACGAGGGTATGTCCTCTCCTCAATGGAAGAATATCTAACTCATATTTGAGTAAGTTGCACCACTGCTGGACAGGTACTACGTACCGGAGTCGATAGGTTCACGCACCTAGGATGGCAATAATTTCATTGTCCTCATATACCTTGTGGGCGGGTAGCTCCTTATTTAAGATGCGGCAGAATGTACAGTTTGAATCTGTATCCGGAGCCCAGGAGGGAGCTTGAGGGCGATTCAAGTGGTCCTTGATGATGAAGGAGGTCATAAGGAAAGATAGATTCTGTTACAAACTTTGATCGGCTTTCTCTTTCTTCATCAACTCTTCACTTACACGATGTCTCGAGGGGATCGCGTAGCCACTGCAGGAAACCTCTCCAACTCCATGCGCATAAATTATCAGCAAGGTGTCTCAGAGGTCCGTGAAAGTGCATTTAATCGTTTCTCCAGTCAATCAATAAAAATGGTATTTTATCGCTCTTACAGTATTACACAAAAGTTGGCTCAAACTATCGCAATCCCCACTTTCCTGGCGTCAGACGCTGCCTATTTCAATGGTTAAATAAGTTCCGTACGAGTTCTTTCTGAAAATCTATCTGGATTCACGATTTTTCTGTCTAGATGGTGGGAGAAGGAAACAGTGAACAATCCCAGCAGAGTAGATCGAATCGTCATGTTTGACATGGCCTGCGGTGCGTACTAATGATTAATCCTCGACTACGCTGGTTTTTAACTTCTGAGTGAACTGTAGGCAGGTCGGTAAAATCTGTCTTTTCCCGACAACCAATATAAAGAAACCTACAGTGGCGAGGCTACTGTGACTTTCCAAGAGTGGTGGCAACTCGGCCGGAAATTCTACGATTCCCGTGCAGAAATTCCCCCACAGTCTTCGAAAATACCGCAAAAGAAACCCCAGATTATGCCAACTCTCATATCCCCCGCATGTGGCCTACCAATAATCCTCGCAGCAGACCCCGTTCGTCTTCTTTTCAAAAACAAAAACTTCTTCTTCTTCATAGCCAGCGATTTTTAGTTCACTTCTGTGGCATACCACGATCGGGTTGGCCTTCCATGTTCTGCTCTGTCCTTCGAGGACATTGCAGAAGGCGCATTACCACCGTTATCTCAAGCTTCATCACCAGGAAATTCCCAGACGCATTCCGTCATTGACTTAATTATCTGCTCATTCGCCCTTCATCTCGTCGAGAGCCCCTCTGAGCTGTTCTCCCTCCTTTGGGAATTGAGCTCCAAAGCACGGTGGTTGGTCGTATTAGCACCGCATAAAAAACCGGAGGTGCGTTTATTTTTTTTCTCTCCTTCGATCTATTCTTCATCTTTCTAAGATTAAGGATGGATGGGGCTGGAGCAAATGGAATCCTGAAGCTTGGGAGCTGTGCAGGATGACTGATAACGTGCCCGAGATCCTAAACGATCGGCGAGTGACTTTTGCGGACTGCTTAGTTGTTATTTATCCTGACTCTTTTTAAATGTAGGGTTCACTGTCGTATATACAGAAGCCTCAATACATGAAGAATGAATGCACTAGATAGTCTGTCTATCTCTTCACCCTGTTCCTCTTCGTGCTTGAGTTTTCGTAAATTTGATTTGTTTTTCCATTATTACCGACCAAGTAGCAATGAACTAATTATTCCTACTGCAAATGCACCAGCGGCTACCGCTGCCAACTCAACGGCGCCGCGTGATATATGTAAGGTAGTTCCCTCCTGAGCTTCCCGCTTCTGGCGAACCTCTCGTTCCGTCTGAACATCTTCAACGGTCTCTACAACCTCTTTGATTTCCTCGACAGGTTTTGGCTCCTCTAAGAGCTTGTGTGCAATATCTCTGAGATGGAGTATAAGCCGTTCCTGGTCAGCTAGCTGACCTCCAATTTCAGCCATACTTGCGCTGAGCCTCGCCTCATTTTCCTGACTGAGTTCCTCGACCTTCTTCTCAAATGTCTGTGCAAGCCTCCGCCGCTTTAATGGTTCCACCACGAGAATAGCCATGACAAATACAAGCATGTTGAGAGCGAGCGCTGCAAGCGATCCATAGGTCGACATACTGCGAATCTTGTCAGACCAAACTTGCTCTTCGTGGTATCGTGCAAGAATGGTGCGCAAGAGCTCATTAAACTCGCGTTCCACTGCGTCTTCCATCTCGTGCACAGCTGCCTTCGCGCGGTCTTCCTCCTGCGAGCGGAGGTGGTCTTCACGTACCAGATCGGTGTATCGGTTCACGTCAATGCCCGTCCATGTAGATTTGCGCACGAGAAGATCGTTGACTTCGCGTTGGGAGTTTGAACGTAGAGCGACGGCTTCGTCATGAGCTTGCTTTGCGTTCCGTGCGGCCTGCCGCGTAGCGATTATGCGTTCCTCTATTACCGAGGGGTCAATTTCAGGGATATATTACAATGACCTCACTCACCTAGTTCTACGACTTTGCGTTTCAATGCATCGATAGCCTCGTATCCCGTTACCCTGTTCAACTCCGAGCCGAATTGCGAGAATGTTGTTTTCGACTGCTCTGTGAACTCGTCTGCACGAATACGGAATGTCACTGATGCCTGATGCCTCCAATCCCTAAGACGTTGTTTGAACACATCTAAATCAATTTGAGAGAGCATAGAGGGGTGTTTGTCTAGTGATGATTCCCCTTTTGGTGGATTGTGTTCGAAGCCAAGCGGTGAGGTCTTCGACGGAGAAGAGGGTGTTGTCGGGTCATGTTTTTCTAACGGCTTCGCCGCGTCGTATATAAGGTCAAATTGGGATGCGGATGACGAAGAGGATGGCCCTTGCTCGTGAGATAGCGGTAAAGACTGGCTTTCTGACAATTCCTGCTTCTCGGGGGAGTTGGAGAGAGTAGACGTGCGTTCCGGTAGTTGAATGACCGGAGGCTCGGGTTCTGCGGATGGCGGTGTGCTCCGGCGAGACGTCAAAGAGAAGTGACGAGCAACGAGATGTCTCCTCAGTGAGGCCCTGAGCATTCCAAGAGCAAAATGAGCAAGAAGTTGAAGTCAAAAACAGGTCCGCGCCAAGTCCCGCGTTTCGATCAAAATCTCAATGTAGACATAGGATGGTGAAATTGAAGTCTATTGAAAGTCTATATCCACCAACTATTCCAGGTATGCTATGTTGATAGTCGTAAAAAATTAAAAGGATGTATTTACCCATAATCTATCGCCTATATGTGCGATAACCAGAGTAAAGAATAGAAAAACAATGATAGGGAATCATTACAAACGGGCTCTCTAGCTCCAGACATCGAGCATAAGTCGTGACCGCTCCTTGAGCAGTTTAACCTCGGCAATGCCCTCTACCGCAGCTGAACCGCCCTTGGCTTCACCAAGAATCCGTGCAAGCACATCCTCGACCTGCTTGCTCATGTTCTTCGCTTCACCGCAAATGTAGACGTAACCTTTGCCCTGGAGGATAGCTTCTGCGACGTTCGCCCTGTCGTCCCATAGCAAGTCCTGCACGTAAATCTTGCTGCCGTCGGGCTTGTAATTTTGGCGGGAGAAGGCACAGTGCATGGTAAATTTGCCCTTGAGCTCCTCAGAGTATTTCGGCCACTCATCAGCATAAAGGAAGTCCTCGTCCGACCTGCGGCATCCGTAGAAGAGTGTGATCTTGCCCCATTCAGCGAGCGCGTCTGGTCCATTCTTCTCAAGAGAACGACGAGCCAAAGCAACACGTTCTTGCACGAAACCACGGAAGGGGGCAACACCCTAGGCATAACTTGAGACAAAGTACTTGGAAAATAGAGCTAAAGAAGAAACTCACAGTACCAGGACCAATCATTATGACAGGGCTTTTAGGGTTGGTCGGGAGTCGGAATGTCGAGCGCCTGACATGAACGGGGGCCTTGTAGATAGCGTCCTGCTTATATGCGCCACGAGGTCCTTCAATTTGGTATGAGGGCACAAGGGCAATGGCGGGATCGGTTCCGTTAGCAAGCAAGGGGACAACTTGACCATTTGCAGCATAGCGGAGGTTAAGCAGGAAGTTAGAGCCAACACCGTAGCACCACTTTTGTGCAGCATGAGTACTGGGGATGGACTGGTACTTGAGAACGACGCAGGTGACGTGAATCGAGTTGGGATACAATTTGGGGCTCGAAGAGATGGAGTAGAACCGGGGCTGCAGGCGGGGAATAGAAGAGACAATGATATCGAAGGGAATGGACCATGCAGTGGTATTTTCCGTGGTGGGTTGAGCCTTAATATCGTTTCCAGCGGCAATTTGAAGAATCTCGCCGAGCTTGAGGCATCCGAGGGCAACAACATTGTGGTATTCTTCCTTGTTGGTGTTGAGGTTCTTCAAGAACGCTTCCGAACTAGGGTTGGGGGCGAACTTGGACAATGAACCGAGAATCTGACGACCTGCAACAGCGCTGATATCGATATAATGACGGAGGACGGTGGCATAGGTGGTGGGGACAGGGAAGGGAACCTTTGCAAGTGCCGGGTCCAAAGACTCAATGCCGATAACGTTGTCTTTCTTATCCATAAGACCAAGAGTGCAGAGAAGACGGTCAACTTCGACGTCAGGGTTAGATGGCCAAACACCGACGTGGTCGCCATGCTGATACGTGATACCCGATCCTTCGATGTTGAGTTCGATATGTGCACAGTTGCGATCCCTGGGGTCCTGGAAGAGTTCTCTGGACTCTGCAACTGGAGCAGGGTAGGGGTTCTTTGCATCGTGAATACCCTTGGTCTTGGTCAAAGCGCGAGCAGACAATTCACCTGTGTAAAAAATATCAGATGTGAATCAGAAATGATAGACATGTGTACATACCCAAGTAGACTTTCTCAGCGGGGTGGGAGTCCAGCTCAGATACAGCAAAGTCGGCGGAGTCACCACCCTGGCCTTCCTCAACACCGAGGGCAGTAGCAAACGCTTCCCACATGCTATCTTTCCATTCTAGGTAATCTTCTTCCATGCTCTTATCATCGTCACCTTCTCCTCGCTCGCCGATGCGGGTAGCGCCCATCTTGGTGAGTTCTGCGTCGACGGCACGTCCAATGGAGTTGTAGTGCTCGTAGGTCTTGTTTCCTAGGCCGAACACGACGTATTTGACACCATCCAGCGTGCGCTGGCCGTTGCTGAATTCGAAAGACTCGTCCTGGAGATTTTGCATGAGCTGAACGGCGTTGTCGGTCGGCTCACCCTCTCCATACGTAGCCATGACGAAGAACGCGGCGCAGTCCTCAGGCAGCTGGTCAAGGTTTTCAAAGTCGTATTCCTCCGGGTCACAGACAAGAGAAGCTAAACCAAATTTGGTTTTGGCCTCCTTTGCGAGACGGATAGCATATTCTTCTGCTGTGCCTGTTTGTGAACCGTAGAAAATAACGAGTCGTTTTTTCTAGAAGTCCGAGTGAGTCGGCGCAAGCATGGAAAAACATGATAGAAATCTTACTCCTTCCTTCATCTTAGCGATGAAATCCCGTGGGTTTCCAGAGCCATTCTGGCCTTTGGGAGCAGCTATTGGGGTGCTCTTGGGCTTTGAGGCAGAGAAGAGTTGGTCCTTAAATAGGTATGCAGCAGCAAGGCCGACACCGAGGGATAGAATGAGAATGTCTGACGTCGACGTCGAAGACATTGCAGAGAGGGCGAGAGGAAAGGCTGATGGGGAGAGAGTACGATTGATGTCGGTCATTATGGTAGTACAGAGAGGGATGAGGAGGAGAATATACCAATAAAGAGTGCTTAACTGGCTTGTTGATATGCCAGTAGCAACAAAGGAGGTGGTCTCTGGGGAAGAGAAAAAAAGCGAGCGGGGGCAGAGGAGAAGCCCGTTAAGTACTTGTCAAAGTTTGGACGTGGCCCACTGAAGAGAAAGTACTCGGCTTTTTCTGTTCGGATCACGCGACTCTCACGGATACCTGCTCTCATCTCAATCCACCCGTCTTCATCGTACGATCCCGTGTTATTGATCTTTCACCAAAACTTATCTCTGTATTCGATCTGTCATAATACCCTGTGACTCAGGACTGCCCGTGTCCCCCGGTCGCGATCTCAGGTCTCCCAATCCTCTCCTTGTTCCGCCGCCCCCATTCCCTATGACTCTGCGGCTTGTTCATGATTCTCCACATTTCTTGTACCTGGTCGCTATCAGATCCGAGTTCATAACTATACCATTCCATCGCAAGTGTGGCCCATTCACGTGTGGCGTCAGCACTGAGAAAGAAGAATGTCAAGGAAGAATCATCATGATAGCCCATGTGAAAACCCATACTCTGAATGGGCTGCTGAAACCCATGCAGCGTCCGCTGCCAATTGTCCTCTTTCACTCCAATACCCTTCCTCTTCTTCGATCGACCATATCATCTTCACGGTGTCGATGGCATCGCCACCACCGATCGCACCCCGGCCCCAGGTGGAAAAATGCTTGTACCCGTCCGAGATGGTCATCAACCGTTTATCAGAAACCTGAGATTCTGAATTTGGCAACGAACAGATCCTGCACATGCATTTGAACCCGTATCTGTGCTGTAGAAATGTTCTGTCTCAGGTGTTAAATGGGCTCATCTGTCACAGATTAGATGCTTACCTTCGCTCATCTCTGGACTTTTTCGTATCCGTATAGGTCGTGAGGATCTCCTTATCATAGGGTCGCATATCAGAGTGGGTCAGCAGAAATTTCAAATTAATTCGTACCTCTCCTTTCAGGACCTTTTTCAACGCATGGACAACGATGACCTCTTCCCTATCGCGCCACGTATAAACGGCATTGAAGGCGCTGGAGCAGCCGTGATTTAATCGCGCCATTTGGGGAAAAATACCCACTCCTTTGCTCGTCGCGACGGCATTGGTTTGAAATATAGCCAGAGCAAGTTCATATGGGTGTGTTTCGGGGTCCAGGTCCTCTGGAAAATGCACGTACGAAAGGTTCAGGATTGCCTCGCGATCCTTCACATTTGCTTCGCCGAGTAACTTTCCAATGATGGCACTGGCAGACCCAGAGACTATATTTAAACAAGGTCTTCGTATGAATTAGTATGCTAGCAATAAAACATACCTTGACTAGGGGCCATGAGCGCTGCCTTTTCCGTAACGATTCGCTCTCCTTGCTGGAAAAGTGCTTAGTGTTTAATATAATTTCCATTCCTTGATTTTGTGTATATACCTCAATATCACGGATGGCAACCACACCTTTCCCTCTTCCCGGAATGTCAACGATTGCGAAAGCATCTGACTCGCTACGAGCGCCAGAAAGAAAGTTGGGCTTAAAGATGTGGATAGGGATCGTGTAGAGTAGGACAGCGGTCAATATCACAGTTGCAAAGAACCATCGCTTCATGTACCTATGTTATTATTGTAGAGGAGTAAGTTGTTTTGTGGTGATTGAAGAAAGACATATTACGGACCAGACTCCATTACCACTTCTTGCCGCCTGCACAAGTTGAAGGTCGTCTTTATTGGACTTGATCTTTCCTGTTCTACGTCGCGGAGCTGTCGACATTTATCACCATCCCACGTTGACTATGAAGAGACTTCTGCCTGTGATACAAATCGTAGGCCAGAGTTACACGTGTGCGTGACGATTGGTGAACTCAAGAAAAACTCTGGGACTTACTAAAGTTACGTTCAATTTCTTCGAGAGGTTGCAAGGTTGCAGGGACACGTGATACGCGACCTTGGCGAGCCTTCTATTGCCAAGAAGCTGCTTTCAAAGGGATACTCAGGCGAGAAACCCAATGAGGGGACACTATTACACGGGCTGCCTCGCAATCAAGCCATGCATGGACCTCCTAATATTAGCCGCTTGCATGGTCGTTCTCAAAATAGACAGTTCTTAGTAAAGAATCACAAAATTATCCAGATAAACCAAAGATAAACATAAACCCACGAAAAATATGCTAGTGATACAGAGATGTGTGTTGGTATGCGTAAAAATTAGTAATGAGAAAGAATGCTTCGGTTGAATGCAGTGGGGCTATTAGGGATGGATGTGATGTGATGTGATGTGATGAGTATCGAGGCTAGAGACCGTCAGAACAAGTACTGCGGATGGAAAAATCTGATTTTTCTTTGCTCATATAAGTAGAGGTTTAAGAAGTATATCATCTGGTTCATCGTTACTGGGAGGTTCCAGTTTCCCGGCGACGAGTATACCGAACATAAAAACGATGAGGAGGAGCAGAATCAGGGTGATAAAGCTCGTCACTAGGCGCGCAGCTGGGAAATGTCCCTTGGTTAAGGCGGCTTGAACGGAGAAGTATCGAACAACGCCTAACATTTGCAAGGGGCATCTGATCAGTTCGGCATGTGTATAAGTCCATTGAAAGCTTACCGATAATGAGGACGATGAAGCCCATAACAATCGTGGCGGCGCCCAGTGGGCGAATGTAAGTGTGAATGCGATGCTCTGGGTAATGATGAAGGTTGGCAGAAGCAACGGTGAAGAGTTGGACGAGAGCTGGCGGAGAAATGCATAAGAAGGCTTATCGTCAAGATATTAAGTAACATCATTTAGCTTACCGACGCCAGAGGAAGCAATAGACAAACTTGTCCGCACGTAAGCAAGAAAGGTTCTTTCCGAGGCAAGATGGTCTCTAGCCACACTTCCTTGGTTCTCGAGCATGAGTGAGATACTCGATAGCAGGCTTTCCCGGCATTCGCGCGGAGGAGGAGATAAGGATCGTTCTGACTCCGTTTGGGAAGGCCCACAAGAGAGCTGTCGACCTGGGCTTACATCTCTGCCAGCCCCACAGGATACCAAAGTCGAATAGCTTTGGTTTGAAGGCGACGTACCGCCGTTCGGATTTCCAACAGCTCCGTAGGACTCTGCCTTCTCTACTGGCTTTCGAAGATGCGTCTTTGAGCGCAGAAGGCGTTTAACAGAGTATTGGATCGTGTTGGTGGATGACCTTGGTCTCCTAGAAATCTTAGAGTGCGACACAAGTGGTGTGGTCTCTAGGGGTCGAACATTGTCCTCCTCGTCGTGTATTGCAGTTGGAAAGGCCGTATTTTGCATCAGTTTTGAGGGTTATAAGGAGTGATAAAAGAGACGAGATATCAGTCGGGAGCAGGAGTAAGCTCGGAGGCCATTTTGTGTCAAGCTTTTATGCGCGTAAGTCTTGCTTGGGTGTTGAGTTGTTCCTGGAGAACCGCGTGGCTAACCCCGAACGATTGCACATGTTTGGCAACCCCGTTATTTCGTTCCGACCAACCGAACTCACTCAGCTCCTACAATTAGTCGCCAGCATAAAAGCCACGCCGTTTCAGCCTGAGTCTTCGCTACCGTCGTCTCTGCGAATCCTGGTTTACCTCTGAGCTGGTTGCACTACTCTTCTTGGCATTTGCTGTTTGTTCTGTGGCTTTGAATCTTGATGTGATGTCCCTAGGTCAGATGTGGAGGCCAATGCCGTCATAGTAAGACGCAGACTATATATCAACCTTAAAAGGTTGGCTTGTCAAGTTCACGTTACTGTACTCGTTGAACATCAGAAGCTTGCCCCAACTGGCGGGCTTTCCCTTCCTCCGGTCGCAATTTGGTTCCACAAGACGCGCAAAGTATCACTTCGCTTATAGAAAGAAGGACCCACAGAGAGAACTGGGGATCAAGAGACACGATAAACGAAATCCAGAAGTCTCTGATCTACATTTAAAGACACTCAACACGGATACTCGGACGGACCATGGATCAAGGATACACATCCTTCGGAAAGGGCACAATGAACGCTCAACATGCATACACATTAAAAAAAAAAATAATTCAAATCAACTAGACTCACTGCATGAACTAGTTCCACACTGTTGCCTTCTCTCCCTTGTTTTTCAAGCTTGAAAGCTTGGATTAACTTTTCGTTCACTTTCTACAGATCTAGATACGTGACTTCATCTGGGCGATAGCAATTACATCGAGCTCTTCATTGACCTATTTTCTGGCACTAGAAGCGAAAAAGCGAATGTGAGTTGCAGTTGCTGATTGAGTGGGACAATGATCATTTCGTCAATCTGACTATCCCAAAAAGATGACTCTTGCGCCCGTCCTCACAACACGCCCACTTATAGAACCGAAAGTTCGGACTGGCCTGGCGAACTGCTGGCGACTTAAGTTCATGCTACTCGGACGTTGACGTATGTTTCAATTCATTGGCTTTGGATCACAAATGGACCGAAAATGCATAAATTAAAAAAAAAAAACTCGTCACATCACCTCTTGCATCACAAGCTGTCTAGCCAAGGCCGCCAAATTGGCCAATCCGAACGCCTGTCAATTTTCAACCTAAGCGCCGTAAATTGAATGTTGGCGCAGGAAAAGGACGTTATAGGTATCAGGTTCATGGCTGACTAGCCTTGACTTTCACCTTCACTCGCTACATAGTACGTGCTGGCTTTGAACATCACTAGCTCTCGTTATGAGCGCTAGCGAGGTCCGTGCCAATGTAGGTCCGTCGTTGTTGTCTATCTGCACACTTTTTGCTGCATTCCTCACATTTCATTCGAAGAAAATTCTCGCATCTTGGGACCCCTGCTACTAGGTTCTATGAGTTTGTCCAATTATACCAACGATACCTGCCTCCTGCTGACTTTTTAAACAGTAAACATGTTTTTCTACGGGATCCTAGGTCACCAGTACATTTTGTATTGTCGCAGAGGTGTGTATACTCATACTTTTAGCTATAATTCGATCGTTGACTTGTTGGTGGTTTTGAAGACTTCGATGATGTTCGATGGCATAAGTGAATCCACATGTTCATTCTTGTCTGCATCAGCCTCATAAGAGAAACCTTTAGGAACCTGGTTTTCATGCTATTTTGCCTTGATACGACTCACGTAGTCATGTAAGCAGCACGAAGATGAGCGGTCAATCAATAGCTGAGCATGTTTAACAGAATCACATATTCGGTGTACTCGTTTGTGTACGTATACCTATCTGGTTAACATCCTTATCCGTTGAACTGGGATCACTTGCGACAGACGCGAGGCTTTCTACCACCCTGATACGCTCATTGACCCGATATTGACATACGCTGTTTCCACATTCATTCTTTCTACCACTGCATTTCTGGTCCACATGTTCTTGGCATATAGGTGCGTGTTGTAGACACAATGACAGAAGATATGCCTGTGCTAATTTAGAATCGCAAGCAGAATCTACCGTCTCACCGACAAAGGGAGGGTTATAACTATCTTCGTAGTACTGCTCAATTTGACGTCTTGGGGATTCGGAATTGGGATAACTGCGATGGGATCGGACTTGAGAACGTACGTTTGCTCAAAACTGCTTCCACCTCTTACATGACTTGAACCAACTTTTTTTTAGCATGGCGAGAGCTATAGAGCTTAAATATTGGCTTACATTTTGGTTATCGTTCGAAGTTGCAGTCGACTTTTTTATCGCCCGTCAGTGTGCCAGCGTCATTCCAAATCCAGGCGACATAAAACTTGACAGCGTTCGTAGTCACGATCATTGTTTTGCTTCTACGCTCGCGAACTGGTTTTCATAAGTCTAACTCGGTAATTTATCGTCTTGTCTATGCGGCCATTCAAACTGGTAGGCTGCTGTAGTATCATACAGTCAATCTTTCAATTGACATTCGCTATTACTAGGTTTTTGCGCCGCAGTGTTTACAATGATCACGCTGGTGCTTTACCTGGACTATCCTATGTCGCAATATTACGGTATACTCGGACTCCCTGCTGGGAGATTATATAGCGTGGTTCGTGACTGACTTCGTTTTTAAGTAACAGCCTAACCCCGCCGTTTCAATAGTCTACCATGGAAACCCTTCTCGTGCGCCACGATTTAAGGCAAATGATATTGGGTGGAAGGGCAAGTTCACGTTTTGCCTTTTCACAAGTCATTTTCTGATTCTCTTTGAATTCCCAAAGACTCCGACGAGCGCAATGTGGGAGATGGAAGAATTTGAAAGGCATCTGGAAAGAGCAACCCGTGCAAAAAGCCCCGTTGAGTTGCAGTTTCTCGTCACATTGGATCAAGGAAAGCCATAACTATAGACAATATGTTAATGACCCCATGTTGACATAGCTGCCGTGCTCCATATTCCTAGTAGTATCCTCCCAATTCTCGTAATTCGAACTACGTGTTTACTTCCAGCGGTACCACATGCTCAGGATGAATCAGACGCCGAGCTTTTTCCTATGATCGACGTCAAGACGTTTCACTGGGAGTCCTCAGAATCTTGAAATTTGAAGGACGATGTCATATCGCTGTATACTTACCAGTTACCTATTCTACTTGGGGTTAACCTATATCATTTAGATCTGATGGCAAGTCTCAACACTTATTTGTCCGACGAATCGGAGGTAACATGTCGAGCGCCCTTCATCTGAATATGGAATTGCTTCCAAGGTAACCTATTCGAAATCTCCATCACCTCTTTCCCTTTCTGAGTCTCGACTCTCCAGCATTTGAAACCGATATCGAACCCCAAAACCGCACACCATTGAATTGCCCGTTCTCGCAGTGGCACGCACCGAATGTACAAATCTGGTATGGTGGGAGATGGGCGTTATGGCGCCACTAGGGACGACGGGTGGGACCTGCACTTCATATAGGGCGAGTTATGCTTCGCACCCTAATAGGCCCGCCTCGCTGTTCTTCCCTCTTCTCTTAGTAGACTTCTTCCAACCCCTCGAGGCCTCACTATGGAGAGCCAGTATGCACCAACCTTGGGTAATTTCAGAATTTGAACACTTTAGCTGAGCGTTGCTGAAGATTTTTTGGCAGGCCTTCTTTTACTAGGCATATTTTGTGGGCCTTTCAACTTTGCCTTCGGAAGTCCATCGTTCGCCCTGACGTCCATTGCTCTACAGTCAATACCTATTTTTATGGCATCGTATCATTTCAGTACGCTTCGTACCATCGTGCCTGTATGTTTTTCCTAATATTCTCTTTCACACATGTACTGACCAGTTTTGGCAGATTTCGGCGACCCATATTGCATACGGTTTGCTCTAGTCTTGTGCCTATGCTACGAGGGATCCTAAATTATGTGGAACATCAGGGCGCTCGTTCTCTGTCTGTTCTTCCTGGATACGCTCCAAAGTGCGTCGTGAGTGTGATTGGCCTGGCCTCAAAGTGATAAACTAAATCCCAACCACCATAGGCTCCTTTACATGGCTTGGGTCTACGCGTAAGCATCCTTGAACTTTCCATCCTTGTGCGCTTTGCCACTCAGATTGGATGACGCGGACCTTCATAGCGTCCAAAATTTCACGAATCCGAGCATCCTCGCTGGTGAGTTTGTTCCTGTCAACCAGTTTTCTCTACAACTTAGCCTCGTCTCCAGAGCGTTTACTATGGCCATTTCCATTGACTGCGATGACGATGGCTACATCAGCATTTGGCGCTCAATTATTTCTTGGGTATAGGTATGTCACCCTTACAATGCTCGTTAATTGTCGTGCCAGTCCTGTCTCAAGCGTTTTCTGTTATTAGGGTATATCGACTCAGCGAGTTCTTCCCATGGAGAAAACCGCTGTATTGTATCATCATTTTCTTCGCTGTCGTGAGTTTTGCACTAGGTGTCGCATGCGATGCAGCTGTGTGGACGCTCCACTCGTATGTGTTCTCCTTCCAGCGCTTTACCAAAACTTTATCCCCAGACACAGGCCCACCAAAGTCTGGAACCTACGCACTATTGCCACGGCTTGGAAGGTTACTGAAATAATAAATGATTACTTTATAACCAGTATGTCTTCTTTCTTTCCTCCCTCGACAAACGAGCTAGTATTAATTAAATTACTGGAACGCCTCATTAGTTTCACTGAGCTATCTTCTGATGCGTTTGCGCAGCAAATTTCATCCAACTCAGCCCATTCGCAATCGGATTGCGTGGGGATGTATTCAGACAGGTTCGTTTTTTTTTTATCTATGGCCCCTTCAAATCTGATTTACACCTGACAGGTGCATTTACTGGACTGGCTTCCATGCTCTCTCTCATTCTCTACCTCTGTTCGAAATCTTCTTATGCCTACGTTTTGCCTGCATTTTCCCTGGGGCGTATCTACTCAACGGTTTGTAATTCTCAAAAAACTTCTAAGTATTTTTCATTTCACCTGACTTCCTCCTTCTGATTTGAAGACGGTCATGGATACCCTCCTCTCGCGGCACCATCTGGACAAGATAGCGGTACGTTCGCATTGTACAATCCACAGATAAAGAGTGTGGAGCTGATTTCCATCCCTATTAGCCTATTGGCAGCGGAATATGGGAACTTGAATTCGCACCATGCTCCAAACCATCGGAAAGAAGCATTCAGTTGCATATACACACAGAAGTGTGGTCCACTGCGCAGGCGCGCATGAGTGCTGAGGACGACAGGAAAGACGTCGACGTGCATACGGTGCTACCTCGTTCGGCAGACCATTATCATCCTAAGATAACGATGGAGATGGGCGCTGCGAGGTCCCAGGAACTTGAGGAACAAGATGAATGTGCCAGAGTGTTCAGGTGGTTGTAAGTATATTTGGACAGTGCCAAATACTATTTCTTATTCAATATTTGAATACTGGGTTGGAATTTTTTTGCACTTGGGCTAATTGTATCGACAATTTTGTTCTGTTTAATAATCTCTTGGATCGATAGACAATGAAGAGGCCAGTGGCCCTAACGTTAATATAGTAATGATTGAACTGAATGTGATCATGATATGCTTTCATCATCCAAACATTCTAACTCTGTAACCACCAGCTGCTTATACCCATCTTCTGTCAATGCTCCCCCAAAGCCAAACGCTAGTTTATAAACAAGTTCCTTTATCACCCAATGGCACACTAGATATCCATCTCGACATTTATGCACCCGGCCCAGGGCCCGCAGCCAGCCACTTCCCAAACCCACATAAAATCCCAGCGGTAGTCTACTTCCACGGCGGCGGGCTGACAGTTGGGAACCGCCAGAGCTGGTTCCCCACCTGGCTTCAGAGTCAGTAAAATTCCGTTTCGGCGTTTACGCCTTTTCCGCCCGCCGTCTTGATCAATGATACTTGAACGAAGGATCCTTCTCTACTTCAATGATTATTTTCCTTCCCTCTGGACCGTGCAGCCCGGACGGCGAATGCTGGGTATGCGTTTGTGTCTGCGGATTACAGATTGTTGCCGCCGTCGACGGGACATGATATCGTGCAGGATATTCAGGACATGTTGCGGTTCGTCGTCTCACGGGAGTTTGAGTTCACGATGGCGGGTACGGGTGCGGGTACGAGCGCAGACGCTTCTGGACCTTCGTTAGGAGCCACAGTCAACTTCTGGATCAACCCAGACGCCATCGCCGTCACTGGATCGAGCGCAGGAGGGCTCTGTGCGTACCTCGCCGCTATGCATTGTACCTCTCCCAAGCCAAAGGCTATCGTGTCCATGTACGGCATGGGAGGGGACTTTTTTGTGAGGTTTTCTTTTGCCTTGAATGAGTGGGAACCAACACGCTAACGTACGTCCTCGCTGGGCCCAACCTCAAGACACCACACTACCTTACCCCGAAGACGAAGCCATTTTTCCGGGGTCGAGAAATCCTTGATCCGCACGAGTTTATGGAATACCTACATGCGAATCACGCTCCTTCCTCCAGCCCGACTACATGCAGGCCCAGGTCTCTCATTAACGAATTCGCGTCCCTAAAGCCCACCGCGGACTCTGCGCTCGCATACCATCCACAGACGTACCGGATCCCTGGGTACCCGTCTAACCCACGCATGCTCATCACGCGGCTTTACCTCCAGCTTGGCGTGTTTATCGACTATTACACTGGGGACCACTCCGACGAGGGGCTCAGCGCTGTTCTACGGGATGCGCTGAAGCTAAACTCTGAGGACAAGCATCAGAATACCGATATCGATGCCATCCGCTCGCTGGTCCCCTCAGCCCACCACGGCCTCTTCCCAAATCTCAAACTCTCCGAAGAAAACGCGGACTTGCAGTGGCCGCCTACGGTGCTGATCCACGGGACAGAGGACTCTGCTGTACCGATTTGGGACTCGAGGAGCCTGGCGGGGAGGCTTGAGGACCGCGGGGCTGATGTCCGGCTTTTCGAGATGGTGGGGAGGGAGCATTCGTTTGATTATGAGCCTGGGGCGGAGGGGCTGTTTGGTGAGGTGTTTGATAAGGTTGGGGAGTTTTTGAAGGAGCATTTGGGGAGTGCTAGTGGGTGAGGAGGTGGGGTATACGTGAGTGGTGTGAGTGTGAATATAGTTCAAATTCGTTCTTTGAGTTACTATTTCGGCGGTCATTGCTATGATACGGGGATTTATGGGATCTTCTAGATTTCTATTTAGGCCGGATTACTATGCATACATTCATCTCTTCCTTTAACATGTCAATTCTGCCAAACTTGGGCCTAAACCCCAATGATTTAATCAGACATTGCCCATTGTCTTTAGTTTTGGATTAAAGAGTGAGAACCGACTCAAAACAACACCACGATGACATGCGCAGTTTTTGGTTAGACAGCAAGTTTATTCGAGCCGCAATAAAAGAGGCTACTTAATAAGCCCGTTACTCAGTTGATGCACAGTATGAGGCAACATGTGCGGGGGTCTGGCAATTTTGAATCGAACGGGATGGAAAACAAATGCACATTTGTATTTAGAGGCACCCCAATTATTGACCGAGCACCTCAGGTTGCCAGTGGACTATCCTTCATCGGCCTCAGCACAAGGGCGATATTCCGCCCACTCCCCGTCGTCTGATCAAACAAATTGACAGGCTCAACATCATACCCTTTCAACATCTCCGAGCGCACCAGCTGGTCCCTCAACCACGCGATGCGATCCAGGATGATATAACTCTCGACCACGGGGCCAATCAAGCATCGAAGGACATGGAGGGACTCGAGACGGCGCTGAAGGTGTGGGTTTGGAGGTTCGGGTGGCGGAGAGGACCCAGCGAGGTCGACACCGATGCGCTGGGATGCTATGCGCAGAAACGCAGGCCAAGAGTCGTATGCTGAGTCGTGCAGACGGCCGAGGCGGCGCATAGCGGGCGTGCTGCCTGTATCTGTGACTGTAGAGCTAGGTGATGGTGCTGCGTCTGAGATGTGTTCTGCGTATAGCCTGCCGAGTAAAGCGCGCCAGACGACTTTGCGGATGGCGAGGGTGGTAGAGGCGAGGTGGGCGGGGGAATGATGCCAGGTGTCTGGGATCTGGGCAGCCATTTGGTATGCGGATGCGGGCAGGGGGTGGGGAAGGGGCGGGGCGTAAAGGGGAAAGTCGTGTGGTGGATGCATGAGATTGTAGCAGCAACCGACGGCGACGATGGCGGCGGGGTACCAGTGATGATTTTGGGGCAAGGAGAGGGCAGCACGGAAGAGATCTGGAGTGAGTGAACCGCATGCATGGAGTGCTACGAGGAGAACTGGAATTTTTGTTGGAGAAACAGGTATCCAGCCGTCGATGGTGGCGACGAGGGTGGCTGGTGTAAGGTGGACTGTGCGATGGGTGATGCCAGTAAAATCAGAGCCACCGCGGGCCTGAGAACCGTGAGTTTGCAGAAGATCATTGTCTAGAGCAAGAACGGGTGTTCCAAAGTGAGAATGCAGAGCTCGAGTAAGGTATCCCTGCCCAGCACCCACATCCACAATATGGACACCCTCTGGGAGACTGAGATTGGCAATAAACTGGGTCATTCTAGAGACCTCGTGGTATTTTTTGGGGGACATTCCAAAGGTGGACTGTGGAATGGTGACATGGAGGGCAATTGGATCGCGGGGGAGCTGAGCAGCACGGATGGATGCCAAAAGAGGGGTTGTATTGTTGTTATCGAGGATGTGCTGCCATGTTGGCCAGTCAGGGAAGTTATCTGCTTGGGGATCGTTTGGGTGAACGTGGACAATCTGCTCGACCTCTGGTGTACTCAGCAAATTGTGGATGTCCTGCAACATTGATCCCATCACATCTCACTACAAAAACACAAAAACATTCAATCTTTGCGACCATCTCCTGTAGGTCCCTCAACCGACCCAGCTCACCTCTTTGTTCTCTTCACACTATTTGTTCTCAACTTTGTAACTCAGGGTCCTTTTTGTCATCCATCCCACACTTTGTTCTCCGTTCGTCACATTCTTTGTTGTTCTCTCCAAATTTACTCCCTGTTTTTGTTCACAGCATATCGGAACCCTGCCCTCTTTTCCTTCTGTTCCTTCCTTCTAGTTCTCTTTGTATTCGGCATCCGTCTTCCCGAGTAAATGGTACAGACGCTTTTTTGTGCACGCCTTCCATTCCCTGATCTCGTTTCGAATCCGGTCTTTGTTTTTCCGTCCTGGCAGCCAACTTGCTTCCGTTTCTCCGAGATGCAGATGGGATCTCTCCAAGTCCCATAAACCGACACAAGTCTGACACTGACAGAACCTATGATTGATCCTGCCAACCGTCCGGCTGTACCGGGTTCACATCAGATGCATTGTACATTCGCTGGCTCTTGATTCTGATAGATTGATACTTCTCCTTGTGGCGACTTCAGGGATCTCTCCTCCGATTCCATTTTCGATTCCATTGGTACAACACACACACCTCACAAAGACAGGCATTCGCCCAGACAGGGTAGCGGAGATGCCTATACCTGTAACAAGCATTCCAGCTCTCATTCACACCAAGCCCAAGTGGCAAGCCGCATCAGAACAATCAGCAGACCTTTCGCCTGTGATCACACTACAGGCGCCTATTGATTATCATGGAACCAAAAGACCATGGGACAACAAATGTTGCCCCTAATCAGCTGGCTTATTGCCGCCGTTCTCTCCGCACCACTCACGCCGCCATTCACCCGCTCGCTTGTGCGTATGCTTCTGCTTTTGTCTAGTTATTTTTGCGGCAATACAATACAAGCAACCAACTTTGTCGCTCGATCTTTCCTTTCACGGCGACGCCACTTTGTCCCCATCTCCCTTTTCTCACATCCCACCTCCATTTGTTCCTGTGCTTATTTCCAACAACTTACGAGATAGGTGTGTGTGATCCCACTGCAGTTATCTATCATGATCATTAATCCATCACATGTAGCTTTACTGGTGCTAGCCCCTGTCTATCTGCGGCTCGGCTCGGCTCCTGAGGCCTGACGAGCGGGAATCTCCTTCATTGAATTTGCAGGCGGGCCTCTCTGGCCCCATGGCGCACACGAACATCATCTTTTCACATGTTTTTCTGATAGATCTTTCAACCCCTCGCCGAGCCCCTGTGGGTGAGTGAGCGCTACCCACACAGAGAAAGCCTAGATTCCTCAATATCATTGTCCTCTCGGCCGACGAATTCCAATTCCTTCTTCGTTCATGGTTTTACCTTGTTCTGTTCCCGTTACACCACATCCTCAGAGTCAATCTTAACTTACCCTTCTCGTCTAATGTATGCATAGGGGCTCATCTGATCTTATGCCGGCATTTTCACTAATCACTAGCTTTGCCTCCTGCGTTCTGTTAGGTTCTTCTGACAGGATCTTTCTCTCCCCTTTCAATCGAACAAACGAACGCACTCATGAACGAATGAGCTGGCTACCAGCGTGTCTTCTTCTCTTCCTTCTCTAGATCTCTACATGTTAGCAACGCCAGGATGCCGTTATTGTCAACGGCAGATTGTGGACGCGTATGAATGCACTTCGAGTCAGGCTAGCATCCAAAGTGCAGCCTTCCCTTCTACGGCTTTTGGACAGAACTCCGAGCAGCAGACCCTTAGGCCCAAGATACTATGTACACCCGCCCACGTTACACCACAGCACATCCTCTGGCCCTGACTCCCTGACTGAACCCTCGTTCTTGTAATGCATATTAAAATCTGCCTCGTGTCTGATCGTGGATTGATCCACATGCACGCAATACATACAACTTGAATATCGATACCCGGGTGAAGGGGCTTGATCTGATACTTGCATGTCTTGTTGTGCTTGTAAGGCGGATTGCCTGTTCTGGTATTAGTAAGTGTAATGTGCTATGCCCTACTTACTCCTCAAGCCTGCTTATGAAAACCCGGGTGGGCCTTAATATATGCATATGCATTTCATTCCTCCATGCATTCATGATTGAATACCAGCCAGTTCTTACAAGATGGCCTTACTTCACCAATAAAGTATGACCGAGAGTTTTTTATCTGTCGACCCAACTCTGGTGCGGTTCTTTTCCTACAATATGATAGGGCTCAGGCTATAGTGCAAATTAAGCTTAATGACCTCGATCTGATTCTGATTGAATCCCCGTGCTTAGTCGTAGTATTCGGGTATTCAGGGACTCGAAGACCACCTGGGCGCTTAGAAGTTCCTGTAAACAGTATAGCACCACTTGATGTCCTCATACTTCCCGAGTCTCTGAGCTATCTATGTATAGTTTTGCCTTTGACAGGATCCATCCATCCATATTCTACTAGTGCTACACGTGTGAGCTTGTCGTTATGCTTCAAGTTAGGCTTATGCATGAAACAAGTCGCTGCCCTGGGCCCAGTTCGATTTCAAGTTTCCACTGGAACTTAGCATTGATTAACGCCGGTCGCAAAGAAAACTTTTTTCAGACTCGGAGGATCCGATATATTTTCTGCGAGAGGGGTATGTATTCTGATTGATATGTCGAGCTTGAAACTCTGCTAGCGTTGCCATCGATATCTGACGCCTCCGAGGTTCCAAAAGTTTTCAATTCGAGAGGTAATGACGCAACTTGAAGTCACAGCACCACTACCATCAGTTGCAAGAGTTGGACTGATTCGTCGAGAAGCTGTTCCAGTAACCACACCTATAGGCTTAAAGATAGTTAACCTTTTGAACACAGCACTTCGAAAATTCAACTCTCGTGCGTATATCATGATCACCTATGTATAGCGACAAAGGAAGCTTAAGTGACACAACGATGACTCAACCCGATCTTCCATCCAAGCCAGCTTAGGCCTAAAATACAGCAAACCACCGTCACACGGGACGTTCAAGCCGGCGGACAGCCTAAGTTGTCAACGGGATTCCAATGCGACGCCGACTCTACCAAGCTTCCGGGCTACCAGTGTGAATTGACTTAGAATTAGCGCTCCTGTCATCAGTGTATGTCAGTTTCAGATACAGACCTGTAGGGTGGGTGGACGTTCGACAGTTTCTGTCAGTCAGTGTCAGTGTCAGTGTCAGGTCAGGCGCCAAGTGACGTCGACGTTTTGTGATCGGTGCCAAGCTTTGCGATTTGCGATTTGGAGGAATGGCCATGCCACTGGTGGCTGATTGCATCTGAGTGGGGCCGTTTGTGGATCCATCTGCGCCATTATACTTGTATCAGAGAAATTCTTCATGCTTGAACATGACTAGAATTCATATGAATGAAGAGGCATTGATTAGAGGCTTATCTGTGAGAGAAAATGGTGCAGCGTGAAGGACAGAACTGATTTTGCGTTCATCCACTTGCATGGACAAATTAATATCACCGTCTTGTGCCATCGTAAATGTGGTGAGACAGAGCAAACACTTATTGGTGCAGAGGATTAGAATGGAGGATAATCGATAACCGTCTCGAAGGCCCTAAAACCAACACTTACCTCTTGTTGTTAATAACTAAGGTGTGAAGCATTGAAGTATGACAGCGGGCGCCTCGGTGGCCCTTGTAGATCATCGGATAGCTGACTGACCCTACAGACCTTGGACGTGGCGCACTCTAATCATGGATATCATTCCTCTCGAGTCTCTCGGTAAGCTTCCAACGCAATAATGTGAGAGGCCGTTTAATTCGGACGAATAAATGCAGAAAAGAACCTACATGCGCATGCAAGCGTGTGTTTATGTATCATTGGGCAACTTGAAATACCGCGACTGGTGGTTGATAAATTGTTTTGAAATTATATCGATCGGAAGTTATATCAATGTGAATCATCGATCACAATGAATGCTCCCGCGCGTCCCGCTTTATGCGCCGGCTCGTTTTCCATGATTCGTATATTGTGGCTCAGCGCTCAGGATCGCCCAGGTCGGACAATCAAATATATTTGATGTCGAGGGCCACAGGTCATCGTGTCCCTTGACTATAACCATACAAAGCGCAAGTGCGTACTCTCTGCGACACCTATATAAAAACAAAAGATCAGGTTGTTCTTCAAGCTGGATTCAGTTCGATGCACTACCTCGTTCAAGGATTCCAGATCTGCATTGATATCTAACATGAAATGATTAGATGGCGATCACGGGAAAAATCGAGAATCGAGTCGCATCAGATGGAGCCGGTCATCAAGGCGCACCAACGATCATGAGCAACCAAAGCCATACCAACTCATAAGGACATTTCCAAGTCTGTCTCAACTCCTGGTTACGGACCCCGAGAGGGGAAGCAGTTGAATGAATTAAACTCAAAGAAGATTCCTCGAGAGGGGCTTCAGGTTTAAGAGCATACGTAGGAATGGCAGAAGGTAAGGGGATCATTCCGACTCGTCGGAATTGGAGGACGTAACTTCAAGCAATAAAGTCGGGATATAAGGGGTGATATCATTCTAATGATACTAGATTCAGCGTCAAGGAAGGGGGGAAGGGCCTACTCGGACATATCTCCTCTGGCTCTTCCCGAGTCAACAATGTATGCGTGGTCTCCAATTGGCTCACAGGCCCGGGCCCGCATGCCCTCTGTCTTGAATGTTCCCATAAGGGATCAGGGTGCGCGGAGAACGTCTGCACGCCAGGCTACAGGGTAAGACTTTTCGAGACAAGGTATTTTCCGAGAATCGAACAATTGCTGGAAAGTGGATCCATGGATCTCGTCGATCCTGGGAGTAGTACCATGGGAAGGAGGATACAAATTGTGATCAATTATATTAACTTAGGTGATCTTATCATTTTTTCCTACGACCTTGCTTCAAAACTTATTAACGTTGTTAACGTATATCCTCCACATCTCCACATTTCAATTTAGTTAACGTTAACTAACGGTGTATGTCAGAGCTTTCCCACCCTTGCCTCCACTGTTATAGTAATGTGAGAGGGAGTGTCTTTCTTGGATAATTCTCAAACTTCCCCACCGCTCTTCTCTCTATATCCCGAGGACCCTAGCGGAGCAATATCATGGGGAGGCTGCTGGCTAGGTGCATGGATGATCTCCAAAAGATGAACTTGGCTTTTTCCCAGGGTATTTCCGCCCTGACCTACTTACATCGTAGGGAGATCTCCGTACCATCAATTTTCCTTTGTTGGCGGTGGGCCTGTGGGGGGCGCCGAGAACAACCCCTGATATGACCTTGGTTCTGTTTTTCGAGATTGACTTCTTTACATATCATTGCAATGGATGCTGTTGTATTTGCTTCCGCGTTCATTGTATTCGTTGTTCCTAACATATATCCGGCCGATGAGATGGATAGATGGATGCAAGAGAACTACATCTTGTAGTATTTAGGTTTTGGGTCTTTCACTGATTTCCGTCAGAAGGTACGAAAGGTTTGAAAGAATACCATGGTGGGCGCCGGGTGACCTGCCAAAACCCGCCTAATGACTCGTCGGGGTTCGGGCCTCGGGCAGTGTTTGTTGATATTCCGCCGCCGGGGCCTCACGTTTTTCGAGGACCCTGTCGAGATAGATCATCACGAATTTACTTCCGTGCAAACACAGCCTTCTGATTTCTTGAGGACTTTCTGACGCTTTCTGGCCTGCGTTATGCATATGTGTTCATCGTTTCGCATGGGTTCTCTGTATCAGGATCTCGAAGCAATTGAATTCTCCGGTGGAGATTCACCCGCGCACTACCACGCTGTTGGTCATGGACATCTACATGCCTTCCTTACTCTCCGGTGCTAATCAAGAACTCCCACCCCAAACTCTATCAGATTCCCTATCACTCATCTCATCATCATCAACGTTCAACGCTCAGGCTCAACACCACATCATCATCATCATCTCCAAGGAAAGCTCCTGCATACGCTGTTATGATCTGTATCAGCGACGCACACGACCGTTCCCAGGTTCTTCTTTCGTTGTTGAGAATGGCAATCTTTGGAACGCTGATCTGCTTTTCCTGACTCTTCGGCGCGCTGACTGACTCCTGAGACTAAATTGGGTATGTAAAATATGCTCGGGAAGTACCCTGGATCTCCATGCATAACGGGCTTTTCTTTCTTTCTTTCTATAACCTTTGGCACGCCCCTGCCCTGCAGGTATCAGGGTGGGCGCGTACATGTACGTACGTATGAAAAAAAAAAAAAAAAAAAAAAAAAAAAAAAAAAATTACTCACAGGCTTGGTTAATTTTTCGCTCGGGCCGGGAAATCAGTTCTAGCACGAGGAAAAAAAACCTCCCACCACA